>NDFZ01003689.1:0-33839 GCA_002192655.3 Mamestra configurata
ACATTTCTAACCCTGCAAAATATAGGCCTATTACCTGTTTGCAGACGTTGTATAAGATCATCATATCCTGTATATCCGAATTAATATATCAACATATTGACACCAATAACATTTTAGCTGAACAGCAAAAAGGATGCCGAAAATTTAGCCAAGGCTGCTCCTTGCAGCCTTGGCTAAATTTTCGGCATCCTTTTGACAATTAATCATAGATTCTGTAATTCTAAGAAAAAATCAAAAGACTAAATCCAATTTATTTACAATGTATATCGATTACAAAAAAGCATATGACTCTGTTCCCCATTCATGGCTTGTAAAAGTTTTAGAAATCTACAAAATGCACCCAACATTAATTATTTTCTTGAAGGTCATGATGAGCACCTGGACCACTGTACTTAGACTCACTACCCCAACTGAAACAATAGATACCAGCCCAATAAAAATACAGAGAGGAATCTTCCAAGGAGATGCACTTAGCCCATTATAGTTCTGCCTTGCTCTAAATCCCCTCTCCAATATTTTAAATACAACGTCATTAGGCATTCCTTTAAAATCAACGGAAACTATTCCGAACAGTGAACAGACTGATACACAAACAAGCATGTTGAATCACCTACTTTATATGGATGATATTAAGTTATATGCGAAAACCGAGAGTCAAATTAACGAATTGGCTAACCTTACAGAACAGTTCACAAACGACATCAAAATGGAATTCGGTATAGATAAATGTAAAATAAACTCAGCTAGAGCAGGACAGACCTATAAACACCAATATACCTTAGGTACAGGAGAACAAATAGAACCACTAGATGAACAGGACACTTATAAATACCTAGGGTACACACAATCACGTCAGATACACTATAAAGACACTAAACAAAAACTTAAACAAAAATTTCAACATAGATTAAACACAATTCTAAAAACACAACTCGATTCCCGAAACACAATAAAAGCTATCAACACCTTTGCTATACCTGTACTCACCTATTCTTTCGGCATAATCAACTGGACCAAAACAGACCTAAAAACCCTACAACGTAAAATTAACACGACAATGACCAAATTTCGCAAGCACCATCCTAGATCATGCCAGCAAAGGTTAACTCTACCAAGAAAAGAAGGAGGCAGGGGTCTAATTGACGTGTCAAACCTACACAACAGGCAGATTTCAAGTCTTAGACAATACTTCTTTGCCAAATCTACGTCCTCCATACTACACAAACTAATAGCACAAAACGACCAACACTTCACACCTCTTAATTTAAAAGATAAAAATGAACAAAAAAATGAAAAGGTGACCGATGATAAAACCAAAATTTTAGAATGGACGCAGAAGTCTTTACACGGGAGACATCGCCAAGATATATGCCAAATAAATGTCGATAAAGAGGCGTCGAACGCGTGGCTTAATCGAGGTGAGCTTTTCCCTGAGACTGAAGGCTTCATGCTTGCAATACAGGACCAAGTAATTGAAACCAAAAATTACAGAAAGTTTATTATTAAGAATTTAACCACTGACACTTGTAGAAAATGCAATAGTTCTCCAGAAACGATCCAACACATTACAGGCGCATGTAAGTCAATAGCCCAGACAGACTATAAACATAGACACGATCAAGTAGCTAACATCATTCATCAAAAACTAGCTCACCAATTCAAATTAATAGACTCTGTAGTGCCATACTATAAGTACAACCCCGAAACGGTGTTAGAAAACGCAAACACAAAACTGTATTTTGATCGTGCCATTCTCACCGACCGAACAATTCATTTCAATAGACCGGATATCACAGTAATAAATAAATCAAATAAAACAGCATATCTAATAGACATAGCTGTACCAAACACCCATAACTTACAGACTACAATCGCAGAAAAACTATCCAAATATATTGGACTAAAAGACGAAATAGCCCGACTTTGGCATCTACAAAAGGTTACAATAGTCCCTATAGTATTATCTACAACTGGAGTAATACCCAAACAACTTTATCAGTCTCTTAACTCTCTAAACCTACCTTCAAGCACTTACCAACTACTGCAGAAAGCAGTGATACTAAACACGTGCAGACTAGTAAGAAAGTTCCTGCAATGTGAATCCGATAACCCACACCAAAACATCCATACCAATACACCCCCATCTATCATACAGCCTACTGCATCTACTCTTATCCCAATTGATGAACACTTGGCTTAGGCCCGTGCCATCAATTCTTTCCGGTTCGCCGAGGAAAACAAATGAGAAACAAAAATTAATAATAATATTACATTAATAAAGTGACTCTACTGTCCATTCGGAAAGGTAGATTGTTATGGAGAAGAACGGACAAGAAAATCCATAGTTACTCTTTTCAAATAATGGTTTTACAAAATTTGGTTTACAAAAATTATGTGAGGACGATGCACCCAGAGTATGCTACTTATAAGAACAAAGTAATACCAGAAGAGGTAAACTTATTCATTTTCTTCAGGCGCTTGGTTCCACTAATTAGGTTTTATAAATGAAAGAGATGATCACCCTCTTTTATGTCTAATAATAATACTATTCCTTATAATCTTATATTATGTTTGGAATAAACTTAACTTTTTTCTGTCTTTTCAGATTGATATTCATAGTTTTATATAATGTAGAAGCAATTTTTATTTCAAGTTCTGTAAATGTGAGGACAATGGACCATTATGTTAATAGATATTTTCCTTGTTTGACATGAAATAGCAGGGGCAGTTGAGGGTGTGTCATGCTCACTCCAATGTCTCGCTGATGGTGGCGCGTGTATCGAATCATTCAGTTCCCTTCAAAATGGTTGAGCTGAATGGTGCTGATGCACGCGTCTTGTTCGTAAACGGGCGCCCTCAGTGGAGACTGGTCATCCCTTAGTTGCCACTGCCTCATTTTAATATTTGATACTATAAATTGTTTTTTTCTTTCTTTACATTGTTCTCATATATAAAAGCAACAAGGTTAATGTAACCAGGATTTTTGTAAACATAAAATGATTTAAAAGAGTGTCCGTGGAGTTTCTTGCACGATCTTCTCCATAGAGATCAACGCTTTCTAACGTGCAAATAGCTTCATGTTTTTGACGAACTGACTTTGACAATTCAAAAGTACCTGATAATGGTGTATTTCAAATAAATGCTTTGACTTTGACTTTGACTTTCTAAAGAAATTTAGGTAAATGGTACTCACATATTTACAAATATTGGAATAATTGATTAAACAGTGCGTGAGTCAACAGAAAAATAAAAACACAAAAAGAAACAGTTTATCTATAAAGTTAATTCATAAATCAACCAGTTTGATTTTGTCTACACCCTTGACTGTCTTATGGGCTATGAGCGTTTCATTCACCCTTTCTTTACATAATTTACACACAATAATAGTTCTTAAGGAGTTAACTCCAGTCGTGCGTCGGAGCTGACACACATACTTTTTTTCGACACAAACTACTTCTCGGCACCCTGAGTTCTCGGACCTTTGGAAGGCGTTCAAGGGTCTTCTATACTGCCTGTACTGTTTCACAGCAGGGCAAAGGTTTCCCTTCCTTTCCTTTCCCTCGTCTTCTGTTGTTTTTACGCCAACTCTTCGAGAAGAAATCCAGCGCATCTCTTTCCGAGCTTTTTTTTTTAAGGATGGGAAATCAGCAAATGACTACTTCCGCTCTGGGCGGAGCGGAAGGAGTGTCAGACTCTTAATGACTAAAACCCACCCGTGTTCCTCATAACGCCTTTTGCGTTCCAGGGCCGCGGTGACTCTTTCGAGCAAATTCCGGAACAGCAGGCACTGGCCCTAGTCCCGTCTACTTGCTGACATCTTTTTAAGGCGCGCATAGTACACAATGCGCTATCGACCCGGGCTTGGTTCTGATCGGACGGCGAGCTATCCAACGCCGTCCGTAGGCCTGCGCCTACGGGGGCAAGGGATCGCCCTGCTATTCCCGACGCCCGCAGCGTCTTCTTCTGTAGCGGTGGTTGGGGCGTGAGGTTTGCCTCTTCCTTACGCGGCCCGCCTTCTCCTTCACTAGCATTACTTCTCCTATACTAGCTTCGCAGAAGGAAATGACTCTTTCCCATGCCTTCTCGCCCCGCATCATTGAGTGAACCATGGTAAGACGCGAGACTTTTCCGCGCCTGCAGCTGATTGGAGGAGCAATGGGGGCAGAAAAACTTTGGTAAAGATAATTATTGGACCCAAAAATACTTGTGACGTCATTGTTACACTTTTATTCCTTGCGCCTGACCTCTAGGTCGGACACTAAGTGCTTACATAAAATCAATGTTCTAGCAATACAAAAATATGGCACCCCTAGAAAGTAGGTATCAATAACGAGACCGTTTAGATTAAAACAAATAGATTTCCGATGTAATTACGACGACCGCTACCAATTTGAGAGTTCCAAGTAGTATCATTGCTATTTTAATGAGTTGTAATAATATCAAAATGAGCTTCAGTATTTGTTTATTCACGGCTTGACTACTTACTTGGTATCTGTTAAATACATGTTCGTAAAGACTAACTGAAAATTCTCTCGTTAACTATTATTTTTTGTTATTTATTTTTTATTTATAGCCTGTTGAGTCCCACTGTAGGGCAAAGGCCTCCCTTTGTTCCTTCCATTTCTCCCGGCTGTGGACAAGTGTGGACCAATCCTGCCGATAGGTGTTAAGCCCGTCCTCCATCTTCGCCTGGGTCTCTCTTGATGTTGTTGAAATGCGGCTGGCGTGTCCGGCCCAGTCCCACTTTAGTTTGGCTGCTTGTTAGTGACATCGGCGATTTGTGTTTTGGAGCGCAGCATTAAATTTTTAATTGTTAGCATTAAGATTTTCAGTCCATAAAGTAATACACCCAAATGTTATGAAGTTCAAAAATGACAATCTAATTTCACTAATTAATAAAATACTAGTGGTCCCGACAGACGTTGTCTGTCCGAACGTTTGCTTTGTGCCTGACGAAAAATTATAAAAATCGATTGCAGCGCCACCTACTGGGTCCAATTGTGAATCTAAACCATTCTCGAATTCCTTTAAAAACACACACAAAATTTAATCAACATCGGTCCAGCCGTTTAGGAGGAGTTCAGTGACATACACACATACACAAGAAATATATATATTAAGATATATCTATAGTCTGTGGTTGTTTTATTTTTGTAACATTGTATTTGACAAAATCTGTACACAAATAAGTATTGTTCGATTTGTAAAACTGATAACTATGATTTTCTATAGAATATAACAAAGGTCCTACACGGGCTACACGTTCTTATATTCTTTATATTATATTGATTCTGATCAATAAATATTCATAGCCAAAAACCAATACATGTACCCCTCTCAAGACACAGAATCTGCGCCAAGACAAGGCAATATTCTATATTGCACTGCAATCTCTATTACAATGAATTCGACCTCGATATCTTGTCGAAGTTACTTCATCGAGATTGCAAGTTCGATAGTTATGGATATACTCTCACGGGCAGTTATACGGGTGAACTTTGTGATGTGTATTGGTGTTACCCGCATGAGGTGGGAGTTATCTTCATCTTCAGGTAGTATGTGGTAAAATAATAATAAGGATTTGGATTTGAATCAAGCCCTTTCTGGATCAAGGGCTTGATTCAGAAAGCAGTACTTCTGGACACGGCTCGCATTGTTAGGAGGTTCCTCTCTCTCTGGAGCCCTGACCGCCAGTAGCTTGGACCTTGTTCCCGATACCGGTGGGCTACTATTTTTATATTTTTAAATGTTTTTTTGTTTTTGTATTTTGTAAGAAATATTTAAAAATGTAAAATGTAAGTTTAAAAAATGAATAAACGAAATAATAATAATATCTTGGGACAACTCACACATGGTCATCCGAACCCAAACTTGGCAGAGCCTGTGCTATGGCAACCAGACAACTGATAAACATACTTATATATTTTGTTGTAATATTTTTTATGTCAATAAAGTTATTATTATTATTATTATTCCATTTATTAATTGTATATTACATATTAGTTAAATTTTTAAATATTTCTGTATAATTAAAAAAAAACATTTAAAAATATAAAAAATAGTAGCCCACCGGTATCGGGAACAGGGTCCAAGGTACCGGTGGTCAGGGCCCCTGAGAGAGGAACCTCCTCAAAATGAGCGCCGTGTCCAGGAGTACTGCTTTCTGGATCAATCCCTTGATCCAGCTGCCCAACGAGAGCCTCTTTAGATGTTGGTCGAGGCTCTTAGCAATTATGCCATTGGCCGTCACGAATATCGGCACAATGACTGCTGTGTTCACATCCCACATGTCGACAACCTCGCGAGCCAAGTCAAGATACTTCGTTTGTTTATCTTTCTCAGTCTTCACGAGGTTCTCGTCATGAGGGACTGCTATATCAACAATCATTGCGCGACGCTCTAGTCGATCTATCACCACTATGTCAGGCTTATTGGCAACAATAGTCCTGTCAGTGATGATAGACCGATCCCAATACAACGTGCAGTTGCCATTTTCGAGAACTGGGTCGGGCACATACCTATAGTACGGTACTTCCGATTCCACAAGATTGTATTTAAGAGCAAGTTGCTGGTGGATAATCCTGGCTACAAGGTTGTGTCTGTGCAAATAGTCTCCGTTAGCCAGACTAGAACAACCGGAAATAATGTGGCGGATGGATTCTCCGGGCCGGTGACATGCCCGACATATGTCAACCGTACCGTCCTTCACAATGTATTTCCGGTAGTTGTTCGTCATCATAACTTCGTCCATAATCGCACAGACAAAACCTTCGGTTTCCCCGAAGAGGTCACCAAAACGCAGCCAGGCTACGGACGCTAAAAAGTCTACATCAGGTCCATGTAGGACCCGGTAAAAGCGTCCGTGAAGCTCCTTGCTCTGCCATACCTCCCTGCGGTCATTAGTATCTAATACCACAGGTTTGCGCCAGTTCTCGTTAGCCAAGGAGAGCGCAGTAAGGCATTTGTCCACTGCTACCACATCCCGATGCATACCCACGTCGGCCTCTAGGAAGAACTCCCTAAGGCTGCATATCTCGCGGTTGTGCAGGGTCTTAGCATTGAGGAAGCCACGACCCCCGCACTTCCGCGGGATATACAGCCTCATCACCGATGACCGTGGGTGATGCATCCGATTTGCGGTAAGCAGTGAGCGGACCCTCCTATCCAGGGCGTCAAGTTCCGTCTGAGTCCATTTGAGTATGCCGAAATAGTACATCAATACCGGCATGACCCAACCGTTAAAGGCGCGCACCTTGTTTCCGCCTGACAAAGACTGTTGAGTACTCTATTCAGGCGGCCAAAGAAGCGCTCCTTCAACGATTGTTTCACGTCAGCAGCATTGATGCCCAACGCTTCCGACATACCCAAATACTTGTAAGTTTCGGTTGAGCTGAGGGATCTAAGGTTTATGGAATCCGAGAGTTGGGTTCCCACGGATTCCATAATCTCCCCTCGCTTCACATGCATGACCGCACATTTGTCCACACCAAATTCCATACTGATGGCGCTACTGAAGGTTTCTGTTACCTTCAGTAGCTTCATCAGTTGCAAGTTGTTGGGGGCAAAGAGTTTCAAGTCATCCATGTAAAGGAGGTGAGATATGACCTGACCACCTCTTTTCAACCGGTAGCCTTGGCCCGAACCTTCCAGCAGTGTACTGAGAGGGTTTTAGGGTTAGAGGGTCAGGTTATTATTATTATTATTTCTATATACATACATATTATAGGCAAATTACACCCAGACACAGAACAAATGATTATGCTCATCACACAAAGATTTATCCTGGGTGGGAATCGAACCCACAACCTCCGGTTTAGCAGTCAGGATCACTAACCACTCGACCAACAGGCCAGTCAAAAATGCTATGGTAACGTAATCTAACCTGTCAAGATCTTGTTGTGTCACTCGAGGAGTGGTGACCGCGTTCCGGAAGACGCAGAGGTGGAATGCCTACCACAGGGTATGTTGCGGTCTACACCCCATTTGAGATCTAATTAATGTAAAAAAAAAAACAAAACAATTCTCACAATAACACCACACTAAACTTTGTTATTTTCCCGTTTGACACATGACATTTTGCAATTAAGTTCCTTATCTAATTACCATAAACACAAATATAGAACGCATTATCGATGACTAATCATATTAATAAAAACATCACATAATATCACACGCATTAATTTTAACTTGTTTATTTTACTTTTTATTAAAATTATTTTACCCCGTGTACACTTCAAGTAGTTAAGTAGTCTCAAAAAAACAGAATATGGTTCCATGTAAAAATAATCAATTGACTATTTTTTGACATGGGTAATGTCAAATGACATTTTTTTTTACGTGAGTGATTGCTTTTGGCATATAAAATATAAGGCGGATAAAAATGCAAAACATAACCGTTTTTCCAGAATAAAGTTTGGTCTCTCTCATACTTTTAAAAACAATATTTTTCATTTAACTATTTGTTTTTAATAAGGTAAAACTATTCTTATTTCAAGCCGAAAAAATACTTTGGCTGTGTTATAATCATAAACACAGTTTGTGTTAGTTTACACTACAAAGGCACCTTAATTATCCCACTTCAAAAACCTTTCTACCACATCAAATCCTCGACCGATAACACAACACGTTATCGGATACCTTAATTAAATATTTACGTGTCGCCCTCATTACGGTAGCATTACACAGTTCAACTAAATTGAATTTGGTTGAATAAACAGATCCACTTTAAAACAGAAATCTAAACGTACCGTTGGACAGATCTCAAAACAAAAAATCAAAAGTCATTTATTCAAATTAGGCTGAGTGCTAGCACTTTTTGAACCTCAAAGTTCTACATAAAGACAGTCCCCCAAAACGCCCGCCCGTCACCACTTCCTAGTGTTGCTGGCTGGGAAGAAGAAGTAGCGCAACAAACTCCCCAGTAACACATCTGTCTGTTAAGTTTTAAAAACTTGAATACTCATGCTTTATACACAAGTCAAAATCACTGTATAACAACGGATTCAATAGTCTAGGCCTTATCAACTATAAATTGTATGCGCTTTAAACCAACGAAACATTGTAACTAAATCTAAAAATGAAGTAAAAAAAAATGGCGTCTAAAAATTCCATCACGTTATGTAGACTGACGGCATTACCACGTTGTATTGTAATGCTAATCCGGATTCAATGTAAAAAATATCCAATGGATGTTAACTTTTTAGTTATTTCCCAAACATTTTTAACCGGATGCAAAGAAATACTAGTATTTCACATTAAGCGACCGCCTTCCGAACTTCCACAATATATTCACCGGGTAAAACGATAGATATCAACAAGATTCAATTTGGTTGAAGCAACCAAATTGAAACGTGTAATGACAGCATTATTACCGGTACAGTCCCTTATACAATATGCTTAGGTGTCAAGTGTCAATCGTCCGTATTGTTTTAGAGACCCAATAAACACTGATTGACCGGCCCCTAATCAATGCTACCCAAACCTGACCTGATGGATATCGCTTGTATTATGCAGATTAATTTTGGGTGTAGTATGTGTGAAAACCTACGGGATTAGTTTGAAACCTTTCTCGTGTTTCAAAGCGTCGAAATTGTGATTGATCTCGTTGGAAAGTTAATGTCTTTAAGTTTTATTTAAATTTAAGTTTTGCCAGTTTTCTGGCTTCTGGCTATCCGTAACCTCTATCAAACATCTACAAATGATGAATGATGAGGTCCGGTGAAGTCTCGGTGTATTACTATAGTCGCTAATTCACGGACCTACCTCAGCATCCTTTGCTTAACATTAAATTCCGACGAGTGAAGCTGTGATTATTTAGCCATGAACTTCTCCTTTATCAGGATTCCGTACCCGAGAGTAACCAACGGAACCCTATTACTAAGTCTCCACTGTCCATCCATCCATCTGTCTGTCAGCGGGCTGTATATCAAGAACCGTAATAGGTCAGCAATTAAAATTTTCACAGAGTGTGTATTTCTATTGCCGCTAAAACCACAAATAACAAAGAAATATAACATTTAAAATTAAAGGGGTTCCCTTTAACTTCAAGAAACGTGTTTTATGTTACGGAACCCTTAATGTGAGAGTCCGACTCGCACTTGGCCGGTTTTTATTTTAAAGTACTTCTTTACTTTAAAGTAACTATTTTATCAAGGAAAATATTTCCTCTGTCGTATTTAAAATACAGCAAGCTGTCACTACATTTTGCGGCCTTGCCAAACTTTATATAAACGGCATTTTCCAATGTATTCATACAAGTAATAGTTTTTGACACTCCAGTGGTGTTCTCCCGATTTTTGGCAGGCATTTATTTTGGCAAGAGATTGCAGCGTGGTCGCTATCGATGCCAGTTGCTATGAATGTAGGCCTTTGTAGGCCTTCAGTTGAGAATTGGTTTCACTGAAGTAATAGCAACATTTTTGCTGTTAATAATTAATTAATGGGTCAATAGTTGGTAGATAGGTTTATTATGTCAGTGAATGCTGCAATAGTGGTGCAAACAATCATTTTATTTCATTAATCTTCTTACGACGATAATTCCTTTTACAAATTATATTATATTAAAGTTCAAAATATAATTTGGTATTGACGATGTGACATTTTGTTCATATTATTATTGTCTCTTTTATAGGTTCTTTGATAAGTATAAAGGAGATGTGTCTAAAGCGCTACCTACACGACCGAGTGAATCGCCTCGTTTCAGCCCTGCTATCGATAGGTAATCTCCACGAGACGATTATTCTTCCCCAAATAAAATTGTATGGCTACAATTCATAAAACGATTGACAGCTCTCAAATATCACGGGACCTCAAAAAAAATCCAATACCGCGAACGTCGCGGCCGAATTTCAGCACTCTGAAATACTGACACGTCAAAAATACGGGATGCTCCAAATTCTAAACCATCTGGCACCACCATCGGTTGTAGTTACGTTGCTCTTGTTGCCTAATGGCCTGTTGGCGTTGACGCCATCCAGTCCATTTTGAGGACTTTTTGTACAACACTGTCACAATTTGTAGCCGGTAGGAAAAATTGACTTGTATTTTGCACCCTTTATTTTTCTACATATTCGAAGTGTGTTCGAAAAGTTTTTGCTGCATAAACTGTTAGGGGACTTTGATTATGAGGGTCGTATGTTTGTTGGTTTTGAAGGTAAATAACAAAGTTTGGAATTCCTGTGAAACTACACTTAGTGAATCTATCTGTAAGAATACTTGTCGGTCTTCAAAGTTAAGCAACGCTGGCAGAGGTGGGTCATGGGTGACCATCTTAACATACAGAAATTTCGTTGTATCTGGGAAAGGACCGTGTTGGTCCCAGCTATCATTTGTAGATATTTGACAGTCATTACGGGAAGTCAGAAGACAGAAAATCTGACACCAGTCTTGCTAAGGGGTAGCATGTTACTCAGTTATTGGGTTGTGAAGGTCAGGGAGGCAGTTGCTGGCAGCTAGACTGAAAACCAATTCCAACATAGTTGCGATAAGATTAGGCGGATTGATCTCAAGCATGTACTATTAAAACATCTACATTTGAACCCGTCCGCAGGTTACGAAGAGACAGATGATTCGTTTAAGCTTAAGTCTAGTTAAATTTCCTGTTCAACTAACGACACGTAAAACTCGGTCACTATTCGAAAACACGCAGTTTTTTCTACTACACGAATCACCATACAAATTAGTTACCTTGTAGAATGAAGTAAACACACTTGTCAAGTGCTAAAGAAACGTCACCTTAATTAAAAGTACACAAGCACACACAAGCCTGTATAAAGAAAATGACGGGCCCGAAGCAATTAGGCTATTTTTATTACGCCTCAGGTTTATGTGAAAGCTATTTTATGACAACGCTTAAAGACACTGAAGTTTTGAAGACGATTTGCCAGATATTCGCCTTATTAACCGACTTCAAAAAAAAGGAGGAGGTTCTCAATTCGTCGGAACCTTTTGTTTGTTTATGTATGTTCCCTGATTACACGAAGATGCTGGACCGATTTGGATTTGTTTTTGTTTGAAAGGGTATACTTCCCAAGTAGCCATCTTCAGATCCTGACTTTATGATCATGGGGATCATAAAGTCAGGATCTGAAGATGGGATCCTGGAGAAATAGAGAGAACTCTTCAAATTTTATAGGCACACTTGAAGCTATTTGGATAGTTTTTGGAAGGGTACTTTCTCGGAGTGAAGAGTTTTATATATATTGATTGTAAACTACACTATCACTGAGTGACTTCTAAGGTTACCTTAAAAAATATGCACGGTTCTTGCGTCATATCATGTGCCCATGGACAAAATAAGTGTAAACAAAGTTTTAAAATATAATTCACAATTAAAGGTAGAAACATTCAACACCATAAACTAAATTATTTATAATATAAATAAATACAAAAATTGTAAAAGACACGTTTTATTGCATCCAGGTGTTTTATTGCTAGCTGCGGCGTGGGTCATTGTTTTTAAATCTAAAAGTATACTTCAACTGTAGATTTGGTTTTCTCCCATACTTACCGTGAACGAGCGAAATTTGTAAGGTGCTCAATACTTTTGGCCAAGGCTGTATATATGTATATATATATAATCTGAATCTCGAAAACGGCTCCAATGATTTTCATAAACTTTAGTATGCAGGGGGTTTCGGGGGCGGGCCTGCGGACGGCGAGCATTGGGTGGCTCGCTGTCCGATCACCACCAGGCCCAGGTCGATGGCGCGTTGTGTTTCACGCGCGCCTCAAAGAGATGTCAGCATAAAAGACGGGGCCCGCTAGGGCCAAAGCCTGCCAGGGTTGCGGAATCTGTTCGAAAGAGTCACCGCGGCCCTGGAACCTGGCTTTAGAAGGAACACGGATGGGTTTTAGTCAGTACGAGTCTGACACGCCCTTCCGCTCCACCCAGAGCGGAAGAAGTCATTTGATGATTTCCCATCCTTAAAAAAAAAAAAGGGGGGTTTCGGGGGAGATAAATCGATCTAGCTAGGTTTCATTTTTAGAAAACGTTTACCAAAAAAAACCCCGAGCAAAGCTCGGTCATCCAGGTAGTTATTATTAATCGTAAGACAGCAACGAATAATCCTACTGTTAACTACTTTTATGCTATTCTATCGGCATTCTGCCAAACTACTTCCCTGTGTCCTCGCCCTTACATAGTTGTCATAATGACACGACTATTTGCGTGCCTTTGACTCGGCAAAGTTCTTTGTTCCTTTGTAAGAAAAACAATGCGATAGACCTGTTATAGTATGAAAGTGATATGGAGCGCTTATGAATATGCATGAATGGAAGACTAAAATAATAAAATGTGTTATGCTTATCACGGTAGCAGAATCTAGTTCAAAGCTGAAACTAGAATTACTCAACTCAACGACTTTTAGGATATAAGCTTTTTCCTTGTGATGTGTTTGTAGTTTTTTGCAAATAAACACTTTGACGGATTGTTTAATTCATTGATAAACTGCGGGACACGTCATAGGGACTATCATAATTTTTTTTTAAAGTACTCTCATGCTGGACACAGGTTTCCCCCAAGCATCGACACATCGACCAGTCCCGTTCATCTTACATCCAGTGTATTTCCGTAGCCTTAACCAGGTCTTGCGTGATCGAATCAGGAATGACGATATCCGCAAGAGAACCAAGGTTACCGACATAGCTCGAAGGATTGCCAAACTGAAGTGCCAGTGGGCAGGGCACATTGCTCGCAGAACAGACGGTCGATGGGACCGAAACGTTCTGGAGTGGCGACTGCCGGAAGATGCAGCGTTGGAAGGCCTCCCACAAGGTGGACTGATGACCTGGTGAGGGTCGCGGTTAGCCGATGGATGCGAGACGCACAGGACCGGTTGTTGTGGTGACACTTGGGGGAGGCCTATGTCCAGCAGTGGACCTCTTTCGGCTGATATGATGATGAACCAGGTCATTGATCCAACTTGTGAGAGGTCTCCCAACGCCTCATTGCCGCTCTTAACCTGTCGGATCCAAAACTTTCTGCCAGCAATGTGTCCACTATGTTCACATATTGACAGTTACTCATGCTTCACGATTTTTTTACGAAGATTAAAGCCTTCATAAGACAACAACAATAGCTTGTCACATTCATACTCTGAAGTATTATCAAAGTACCATACGAACTGGCGACAATTGGGCCAATGTTGCAATTATTTTTCTTCTTTAATGCCAATGAAACGAAGAGGCTTACTCAGCTTTCCTGATTATATTACTTCCTAGAAGCGTTTGTTATTACTTCAAATGTGAATATTATGTTAAAATACCAACGAATATAGCTCACATTTACGAAGTTTTATATTTCTTGTTTCGCTTTTTTTATGATATTATTAATTTATGATTGTTTAGTACCTTCTTTAATTCTTTAATTCTTCATTGTACACCATAACAGCTTATATTAATTCACAGTGATTTAAATAGTTCATGTACAAAGGCGAGCTTAACTCAAAAATGAGTTTTCTACCAGCAAACCTTTGAGTGATAGAGAGAGATCACAGTAGAGGGTAGGATCCAGTGCACACATTTTACAATACTACATTGTATCATACATAAATATACTTACATACATAAACATATAAACATTATACATACATATCTATAAATATTATGTCATTTGCGAAAGGAAATGCTCTTTAACTTTCCTCTTGAAGATGTCAAGAGAAGGGCTGTCACGTAAGGAGTGTGGGAGAGAGTTCCAGAGACGCACTGCAGTAACAGAGAAAGATCTACCATAGCGGCTGGAAGTGTGACGCGGAGTACGAAGGAGAAGAGAAGTGGCAGTACGACATGGTTTACCTCTCGGGACGAGGTACTCAAAACGTTCACGAAGGTATTGAGGAGAATTAGGAGTGTGCAGGATAGTAAAGAGAAGGGATAGGATGTGAGTATCTCGCCGACGCCGAATTGGCAGCCACTCCAGTTTGGTCCGGAACGACACGTGGTCATATTTCCGGAGGCCAAAAATAAAGCGAATGCACAAGTTCTGCAGTCGTTCAAGTTTATCTAGGAGCACTTTCGTTGCATCTAGATAACAGACATCCGCATAATCTATAAGTGGAAGAAGAAGAGATTGATCAAGACTGACCTTAGTGCGAAATGTTAAGAATTTTTGGAGACGTTTGAGAGACTGGAAAGTGTAGAATACCCCCTTGACTTATATAGCTTTTTTTCGTTTTTTTTTAATACATAACAAAATTTTAAATGTATTAAAAAGTGTAGTGTCACAAGTTTAAGAAACAAAAATGTGACTGTCGTCGCCATAACGTAGAATTTGGCCATTTCATGATGTGACAGGCCATTTCATGACATGGCTAACCACTTCGTGAAAGGTCCACCGCAAACCTAACTCCCATGGCGGAGTCCAGCTTCGTGAGGCTATTCCGTCTGCAGAGCTTGCAGGAACCCACCAAGCATGGAATGAGGAGAAGTTAGCTCACTCGCCTTACTACCTCACTCTAGCTCCCATCATCCTATTCGAACCTAACCTATCCGTTTTGGAGTACCCTCACTTCCCTTAAATCTGAACTAACCTACGCTCAAACAGAACACATCATGAAATGACTAACTCTACGTAATGGCTACGACATATCCAAAATATCAGCAATCGGGAAGTAGGTCATCGACCTACGACCTCATCCCACCGGCCCCCTTCTACCATTGCACATCTAGACGCACTGCAAGTTACCATCCCTATCTTGTTGCTATTCCACCAATTCGCACTAAACGTTTCCAAACGTCTTTTATAATGCGCACAGCAAAGGAGTGGAACTCTCTGCCTGCGTCTGTGTTTCCAGACGCATACAACCCTAATCTCTTCAAAATTAGAGTGAATAGGCTTCTTCTGGGTAAGCTCGCTCGATCGTCGACTTTGTCTCTGTCATCTATGACCTAGACTAGAGTCAAGAGCATTTAATATGATGAGATTTAACTAAAAAAACGTTTGTAAAAATACTGTATACATCACGCCTATTTTAACTGAAGAGGTAAACCGGTTTGTAAGCCCAATTACCGTCAGCCATGTTACAAAGTATTGTCTATCTATCTATTGGGGTATGGTTTCCGCACTTAGTCCTGATGTTGGACCATTGTGCGTCACAAACAAACAAACAAAGTATTGTCTTGGTCATTCAAAATGAGTCAGCAGCGAAATTGTTAATGTTGTTTAATCATTATAATAATTATTAATAATAATTTAGTCGTTTATTAAATTTTATTTACATTTATAAATATTTAAAAAAAAACACATGAAAACATATTACACATATTATACAAAAATTGTAGTCCGCCGGTGTCAAAGTTAAAAGTCAAAGGATTTATTTCAAATAAACAATAAACAGGTACTTTTAAATTGTCAAAGTCAGTCCGTCAAAAACATGAATCTATTTGCACGTTCCAAAGCGTTCTCTATGGAGAAGAACGGGAAAGAAACTCCACGGACACTCTTTTAAATTTAGTATCGGGAGCAGGGTCCAAGTTATCGGTGGTTAGGGCTCCAGAGAAAGGAACCTCACTATACGTGCTGTATCGAGGAGTACTGCCTTCTGTATCAGGCCCTTTACCCAATCGCGCAACGACAGCGTCGACAGATGGTCGTCGAAGCTTTTGGCCATCAGGCCATTGGCCATAACGACAATCGGCACAATGACAGCCGAGTCCCCATTCTACATGTCATCAACCTCGTATGCTAAGTTGAGGTACTTGATAATAATAATTATTATTAATAATTTTACTATAAAGTGGGGAAAATATTAATACATTTTTCAAGTTTATACCGGATGATCTGGTAAATACAAACATACTCGAATAATACACATACAGCATGTAACTGTGCTACAATAAAAGAGTTTCTCTGTGCCAATTATTCGGAATTGTTCGTTCATTATAAATGTAAAACGGTACATTTTACACGCATGAATATTATAGGCGATATTTTCAACCACAGTTTTAATATTTTTCTGGGTGCTCGAACACAATGAGCGGAAGCTGACTCAAACGAGGTTGGTGGTTTGTTTTATTGTGATGTATACTAGTCTTTGCCCGCGATTTCGTTCGAGCATATCCCGTTTTTTTCTGTTCCCGTAATAGCCTAGCCTTCTTATGAATGTAGCTATCACATACATTGATTGAAGCACAGGTAAATGTTGCGACGCTTGCAGGAAGTTTAGATCCAGAAATAAACGTCTTATATAGCACTTTTAATGATATGAAATATATAAGTATGTTTATCAGTTGTCTGGTTGCCATAGCACAGGCTCTGCCTAGTTTGGGATCGGATGACCGTGTGTGAGTTGTCCCAGGATATTATTATATTATTATTATTCCGTTTATTCATTTTTTAACTTATTTGTTACATTTTTGAATATTAAAAAAAATATATAAAAATAGTAGCCCACCGGTATCGGGAACAGGGTCCAAGCTACCGGCGGTCAGGGCTCAAGAGAGAGGAACCTCCTAACAATTCGAGCCGTGTCCAGAAGTACCGCTTTCTGAATCAGGCCCTTGATCCAGCTGCCTAACGAGAGCCTCCTGAGGTGCTGGTCGAGGCTCGTGGCTATTAAGCCATTATTATTATTTTTATTATTATACAAAACTCAGTTTTGTAAAATTAATTGCTCTTAAAAGGTTTAGAAGGATTTAATTTGAAATGAAAATGAAGAAGAGATAAACATCGCAGTAGCGAAATATTTCGCCAATACTGCCACCAATAATCAAAACCAAAAATTTTCGCACATTTTACCAAATATGCAATAGGTAAGCCCACCAGTACCTAGCGGGCAGCACCTCTAAAAAATCAATTTACGCTGCACTAGGGGTGCCAAAAAATCAACATGTTACGTAATGTAATCTCAATACATAGTTGGTACATGGACAAGTTGGACGTGAGCCAGTAGACCTAGGGTTGTCTATGGGAATGACGGCTTTATTACTAGGTGCTTTTGCATGCGACTTCGTACGCGCATATCCCGTTTTTTCCCGTCCCCGTACAGCCTAGTATAGGCTTCCTCGTTAATGTGGCTATCATATACAAAAAGAACATGCGGGGCAGTCTTTGGGGACTGCCGATAGAAGTGAAAACTAAGCGAAAGCTAAAGCGTTCGTTGACGATGACGCGAGTTCCATAATTTTTGTTCACCCAAAAAGTACACATATATACACTGTATACATATAGCTCATGGGAAGCGTTCGGTGACAATGACGCGAGTTCCGTGAAGAAGAAGTCTCCACTTCAAAAAGAATTTCAAATCTGACTCGTAATTCTTGAGATTAGCTCGTTCAAGTAAACTTTTCAGCTTAAATATTATATTAGTATAATTATATTGGTAGGGATTGTATGGACTAAGATCCTAGAGCTCCGAGACCTTACTTATTTTCTCAGTAACAAAATGTAAAAGAAAGAAAACAGTATTTAATTGTCACAAAACGACATACATAATTACAGTACTTACAGTATGGGATAGAGTAGAGTTAATAGGTTCTTTTAACATACGCATATCTACTACGAGTAGGTAGGACCGTCTCGGCGGCGGCCAATTTACAGGTGTCAAGTGCTAAAGCTACATAAAAATATAATTTTTTGATAAGTCTGTGTGCTGATTTGTTTGTTTGTTTTTACTTAATTTCCGTTACACCGGACAGCGGAGGCTTAGTAATAGGGTTCCGTTGGCTACCCTTCGGTTACGGAACCCTATTACTAGTAATAGGGACGGACTCTCACACTAAGGGTTCCGTACTATAAACGGAAAAAAAACGTTTCTTATATGGGAGCCCCCCTTAATTTTTAATTTAATTTAATTTTATTATTTGTTGTTACAGCGGAACCAATTTCACTTCATTTTTATTGTTTGTAATTGCCAGGAGAAGGCTTTCATGAAAGAAAATTTTGAAAAAAAATATAAATCCCGGGGAAGCCAGGGCGAAGCCGGGGCGCGCCACTATTCGCTGATAAAATGTAACTTGGCTAGAAACCAAGAGGTTTTCAACCATTTTCAATGCAGATTAGGGTTGTAACAAAACTTTTGCAAGCTGACATGCGGCTTTCACAGAAAGTAAGACCAAAGCCAAAGAAACGGTTTCCTTATCGTTTCAGTACGTTTGTCTGTCTGTCTATATGTCACAGCTGTAGTGTGTCTTTTATGAAATGTAGGTACAGAGGAAATGTTTACGTAGATATTTATGTTGAGACAATACCTTTTTGATGAGCTCTTCCGACCGGACGGTTGTTGTGTCCGGTGGACAACTGCCCTGTAGTTGATATTCGGACTGTTGTTTATTTTCAAATCGCACGGAGAACTTTGCTTGTGTGATGCAGGATTTCGTTGTTAGTTCGCAGCTGGCGAGATAGATGGCGTTGGGGTTATTTTTTTTTGCGATGTAGATTTTGCTACGTTGGTTATTTTGTGGCGGCATTGCTGCCGCCACAGCTAGATAATAACACCCGTACGGGAGATCTTCGAAATCTTTGACAGTCGTTACGGATAGACAAGAAGCCAGAAAATCTGACACTAGTCTTGCTTAGGGCTACGTGGTACCCAATTATTGGGTTGTGGAAGTCAGATAAGCAAACGCTCCATCTAAAATACTGGTACTAAGATAAATCCGATAAGATTAGAAGTTGGAACTGAATCATCGGGAAAAGGCTAGTCAGATCATTGTTAACACGTTTTTTTAAGCTCGAAGCTCCAAATCAACTTTGAAGGACTTCTTTTTCTTCTATTGTTCCCCCTGTACTTTCCGTATCATTGTTGGCAAAACAGTCGTCAGCATACAACAGCCATTTTAGGAAATGTGATCAAAGAATTCAATTGTGCCGTCAGCCATCAAAGGAGGTTTACCTTTAACCTTATTTTATAATAAAGAAATCGTGTGACCACTCCCTTACAGAAGGTGCTTACACTCCAGCCATTGTGTGTGACTCACTAAATGTATAGGTATTCAAGGCATGATACGGAAATTCTTTCTTTTCGTTTGAAATATAATATTTTTCCTGGTGAAAGCTGCTTAGTCATTTTTGTGCGAAAAGTGGTGGATTGTTGGCTTCGGACATAGTTATGGATTAGGCTAGTAAAAACCGGACAATTGGGAGTCGGACTTGTACACGAATGGTTTCGTGTCATAAACTGAAAAATCACGATTGGATGAATAACATTAAAAATATGGTTTTTTAGGGTTCAGTACCCAAAGGGTAAAACGGGACCCTATTACTAAGACTCCGCTGTCCGTCCGTCTGTTACCAGGCTGTATCTCATGAACCGTGATAGTTAGACGGTTGAAATTTTCACAGATTATTTATTTCTGTTACCGCTATAACAACAAATACTAATAACAGAATAAAATAAATATTTAATGGGGCTCCCATACAAAAGACATGATTTTTGTGCCGTATTTATAGATAACGGTACAGAACCCTTCGTGCGCGAGTCCGACTCGCACTTGGCCGGTTTTTATTATACAGGGTGCTCCAGAAGTGCTTGGTAATATTTGAGTGTGGTGTTCTGTAGCTGCTATACAGTAAAATAATAATATCGAAACAAAAAAAACAACTTTTTTCAAAAACCCTGAATTTGAAATACGACCAAAAAGAAAAAAAAATACTTTTCAAGGAGTCTGATGCAGTTGGTTTCACCGAATCTATGACTGAACTAGAACAAACCTCACCAACCACGTTGAAAAGTGTTTATTTGCAACTTTTTAATCGTTTAATGCTTTCGGGTTTTTTTGGAAAAGTTTTGTTTTGATATTTGGATATTGTGTCTTTACTGTGTAGCAGCCACAGAACAGAATATCACCACGCACTTCTGGAACACCCTGTATGTTGTCGAAGTGACACTATTGTCACTATTTATTTATTTATTTACTATGACAACATACAGGGTGTTCCAGAATAAGAAGCAATGGGTTCAAAGAGGATGTATATATAGATATACATCCTCTTTGAACCCATTGCAACTGTTAAAAATATTTCACTATCCGAAAGCGACATTTTTCCAAATGGACACAGGTATCAAAATATCAGCTTGTATTTGTATATGTGTATACAAGCTGAAATTTTAATGGTTGTTTTCTCGCAGTGAAATCAGTTTGTCATGGTAATACAATCGATTTATGAAAAATAATAAATTTAAAATTAAGAAATGGCAGAATAACAATTGTGATAAACAAAACTCAAAAACGACTTCGAACCAATAGTTACACATCGAGCGATGCGCGGGGCCTTACTCGCCGCGTTCTTGCAGGCAAATTAATGCCGTAAAACCACAAGAGCTTATTTTGCTCTGAACATGTTTTATCGGCGCGCCGTTGCTCTGCCAACAAAGTGAAAAGAGCGAACGGCGGTGCCTGCGTGTGTTTCGAGTAGTACCTACGTCACGTTTAGTGAGTTACTATTGCTTCTCACGCTTTCAAGTTAATGATTTTTTTTTTATTATTTGAAAACAAAAAAATCTTTACTTTTTAAATTTAACTTTATGTTTCGATAGTACTACTGATGGCTAATCGTTCTACCGCGGGAAAACAACCATTAAAATTTCAGCGTGTATAAATACACAGGATGAGTATAAATTACACAGATGGTGAGCTCACGTGCCCGCAATTTATTAAGTTTATTATTATTTATATTATTATATAATATATATTATAATTATTATTATTAATTTAATAAAATATTCCTCTATGTACGTGAAGGCTTGGATGTTTACAAATTAGTGCTTAATAGTATTGTTTTAAGAGGGTGAGAGCCTGGAGATCTGTCATACAGGTCCCGAACCCACTACAGACTCCAGCTCTCACAAAGGTTACAAATCTGATTGAAATCATATGTCACGAACCAATGTCGGTACCTTTTGAGAGAAATAAATCAAATTATTATTATTATTATTATATAATGTGCGAGGATCTTCAACACAACTGGTACAGCAAAATTGGTAACAAAAGCCACATGCGAGCTTACGAATGACAACTACATCGTAACTGAAGCAATCGCCTTTGTCAAAATCGGTCGGATCACATCATCATCATATTTATATTTATATTTTAGCCAATTGTGTCCCACTGCAGGGCAAAGGCCTCCCTTTCTTCCTTCCATTCTTCCCGGCTTTGGGCAAGTGTGGACCAATCTGGCCGATGGGCGTCAAGCTCGTCCCGCCATCTTTGCCTGAGTCTCCCGCGATGTCGTCGGGCATTTTCTGGGACCCACATTGTGGTTGCTTTAGCCCATGAATCGTTCGACATACGGCAGACATGGCCGGCCCAGTCCCACTTTAGTTTGGCTGCTTTTTGTGTGACGTCGGCGATTTTTGTTTTGGAACGCAGCACTGTGTTCCTATAGCGGTCCATTAATCGGACTCCCAGAATCATCATCATTAGATATGGATAAAATTTGTTTTTTACGATCCGGGCACAACCACCGGGCACACCACATGTTATATTTCATTAGTTTTATAATAGTTTTCAATAATTATTTGTGTTCATTTATTAAAGTCGAAGTTGTCGTTTGAAAACAGTGAAAGCTTTTAAAAAATCTACACAGCTAGACACCCCTACAAAAAGCTCCCCGCGACTAAGTCATTATAAAGCTTGTCTATACCAACGCGTCCGCTGTAAAATTGCTATGGTTATCGCCTGTAGTTCCGATCGTATGGCACAACCTTTATTGAACCCCATTCGAGAGTGCCGGGGATGTTATTGTGAGCAATACAATCCTAGAAATTGATACTTTGTTGGCTGTCGTGGTCAGGACATCAAAATAGATTGTGGAAGTATGTGTGGTACGTTTGGATTTATATTAAAAATGTTCTTGAGTACATATTCTTTAATCTAGTTAGCATGCACTTCACATCACACTATCATCATCACACTTCACACTATCAACATAATTCATCTGCCTAGCCTTTTCCCAATTCTATTGGGGTCGGCTTCCAGTCAAACCGGTTTCAGCTGAATACCAGTACTTTACGTTGAGCGGCTGCCTACCAGACCTCCACAACCCAT
Organism: Mamestra configurata; assembly: GCA_002192655.3. NCBI lineage: Eukaryota > Metazoa > Arthropoda > Insecta > Lepidoptera > Noctuidae > Mamestra > Mamestra configurata. The sequence goes on from NDFZ01003689.1 coordinate 22,984, forward strand.
TAACTGGGTAACACTGTACTCCTTGGCAAGACTGGTGTCAGATTATCTGTCTTCTGGCTATCCGTAACGACTGCCAAAGATCTACAAATGACAGTCGGGACCAACGGCTTAACGTGCTTTCCGAGGCACGGAGGAGTCTCGGTATGTTAAGATGGTCACCCATCCACAGACCATCCACGGCAAGCGTTGCTTAACCTTAAAGATCGGCCCATGCGGCTGTTATTATTTAGCCACGAGCTCCTCACACTATCAACATAATTAGGAACTAAAATTACTTGAAATTAAATTCAATAAAAATATACTTAAAAGCATTAATCTATGTGCGTAGTTAAATATGCTAACTCTACAATGTTGTGGGGCCGAGAGACTGCAATGACAAATACCCATGTGTGCATTCCAAATCATCATCATCTGCCTAGCCTTTTCCCAACTATACTTGGGTCGGCTCCCAGTTAAATTGGATTCAGCTGAATACCATTGTTTTACGTGGAGCGGCTGCCTACCAGACCTCCACAACCCATTGATTGGGTAACAAGCTACTTCTTGGCAAGACTGCTGTCAGATTTTCTGGCTTCTGAGAATCCGTAAAGACTGCCAAAGATCTATAAATGACAGCTGGGACCAACGGCATTAACGTGCGTTCCCAGCCACGAAGGAAGCTCAGTATGTTAAGGTGGCCACCCATCCATACACTGAACTCGGCAAACGTTGCTTAACTTTTAAGATCGACCCGTGCGGTTGTTATTATTTAGCCACGAGCTGCTCCACACTTTTTCGCAAAATAATAAAATTTTAAAAATGCCTCTGTCACCAAAAATATTGCTATCTGGAGCATCACTAGTCTATGAACACCAAAATATAGGTTTTTTTAATATCTTATTTCGCCATTTTCCTAGTTTTTCAAGGGTATCACTGATTTGCGATGAAAAATTCACACCGAATAGTAATGGAAGAGTGCTGGGCCCATAACCTTAAAGCATTTAAACAAAGGAACGTGTATTGCAAAATACGTAATTACGAGGGAAGTGACAGAAGTAAGAGAAAAACAAAATACAACATATGAATTCAAATATCGGTACCAGAAATATCAATTAACGTAAGGGACATTTTGGCATTTCGCGTAAATGAACCTTACTTTAACTGTCGTAAGGGAAAATTGGCATTTTGGGTAAATTTCCCTTAAGTCAACTGATCGATATGTGTCAAAAACTAGCCAGAGTGCTAGGATGTGCTTAATAAACAAAAAAGGTTTTTACACTTTCCTTGAAAAGCTTTCCCCAAGAGGACCTAATTGCCAAGAGGAACAATATCATACAACAACAAATATTTAAAACATACGACCAACATAGCAATGCCAAATAAATTACCAATGCAGATCTCTGTGGTCGCGAGTGGTTTGTTTAAGCCTGGCTTTTGTTTACATATGTGCATACAGTATGCCCAATTTACATAGACCGTGACTGGGGAACTGACGGTGGGATAGACTTTTATTTGGATATTATATTATTATTCTATGTATTTCGAATGTGGATATTTTTTTGTTAGTATTTGTTTGTGTATAATATTTTTTAGGATTCCGTATCCGACGTGTAACCAACGGAATACTATTACTAAGCCTCCGCTGTCCGTCCGTCCGTCCGTCCGTCCGTCTTTCTGTTAGCGGGCTGGATCTCAAGAACAGTAACAGGTAGACAGTTGAAATCTTCACATAGTGTGTCGCTTTAACAGCAAATAATAAAAAATTAATTCAATTAAAATTAAAGGGGTTCCTATACAACAAACGTGCCCAGCTAAGAGTGTTTAAAAATTGGACCAAATGTTTCGAGAAAAGTTAAGTATTGCCACGTTTTCTTTTGGCTCTTCTTATTTATTTATTTAAACTTTATGTACAATAGTGGTACATGGGCGGACTTAATGCATCAAGGCATTCTCTACCAGTCAACCTCTTCTTGGCTTGCTCACGCACAGCCGTGCCCCCAGATATGGTTTGGCACAAAATTAAATATTATTATAATTATATTATAATATTTACTATTTATGTTGTACGGTGGTTTTGTTATATAGTGTGTCGGACGTAAAATAATAGCACCATCCCATCGCTTCCCGTGGGTGTCGTTAGAGGCGACTAAGGGACTCACCAGAGAATAGGCAGCAGCATTCTCTGTGCATTGCAAAATCTACACTGCGATCGCTAACCCGCCTGCCAAGCGTGGCTTCTGTTTGGACAGAGGCCAGTGGACGTGTTTCGGATGATATGATGATAATTGTTTTAAGTTGACATAATCACTATCTATCTGAAACATAGGTTCAACCTAGTTCAGGCAAATGAACAACTGTTTTCTTTAAAAAATGTAAGATATTTTGTTGTAAATGTACTCTTATTTAAATAAACGATATTATTATTATTGTTTCCTTTATTCATAATATACACATATAAATTACATTTTTAATTATAAAATATTTAAAAAAATAGCTCACCGTTATCGGGAACAGGGTCCAAGCTGCCGGTGATTAGGGCTCTTGAGAGCGGAACCTCATAACTATACGCGCCGTGTCCAGGAGTACTTTATGGATCAAGCCGCCATATATTATTGTTAAATATTGCAAGTTACATATTATCACAATCTTCCTGCCTTAGACTCATGTTATTTTGGGTTGGTGCCACACATTTTCTTCTTGTATTCTTTCACTGGCTCACTATTCTTTCATTTCATGCCTCACACAATCCATCCTTCAATAGGGTATTTCACTAAAAAAATCTTATTAGTTCGTCAGTTAGACTATCGAAAATATTAGATACGTATTTTTTATTTTATCAAATCATTTAAAAAATACGAATATTATACGCATCAAAGATAAGTGGGCTTGTAACGTCACTTTCCAGTAAAAAGTGTATTGGTAAGTGACGTCACACGAGTTTTAAAACGCACCATATCGTCTTTGTTTTTTGTTTACGTGACAAAATAAAAATACGTGGCCAATATTCTTTTTTAATTAATTTTTTTTTGTGAAATAAGTACCCTATTGCCAATTTTATGAAAACATTATTGTAAACAACAAAGGGAAGGTTCGGTGCAAGAAAGTTTCAAAATGAAAGCCTGTCTTCCAGCGTGTTCTTGCGGCCTGCATTGCGTCGGTAACTCACGGCTTACTGAGATATATGGCGGCTTGTCGCCCACCACAAGTTATTATGGTAAACACAGCTACGGTACGTTTTATTTATTCATTTCATAGTGTTCTTAAGCATTGGGCTAAATAATATAAGCCGCATGGGTTGCTGATCGAGGTTAAGCAACGCTTGCAGAGGTCTGTTGGTAGATGGGTGACTATTCATTACGTACTGAAACTGCCCCTTATCTTAAAAAGCAGCTGTTTTTTCCAGGCTGTAATTTGTAGATATTTAAAAGTCGTAATGCAAAAATCTTGCCAAATATTATCGTTTTTTGTACCTCAGTAATTTGATATTACTCACTTTCCTTCAGTAAAAAAGAAACACACTCAATAGAATTGTTTATTTAGACATTACAATGCAAACACCCTCTCATTCGCCACCCTTACAAAAACAATACGCTTGCCAATCTAAATGAAATTTAATGGGCCAATAAAATTTCACGCCCTAAAAAGCTTATTTCACCCTACATAGATTTGAATTAATTGTTTTCCTTTCCTTCAAAAATATGTTGTTTGTTGTCTATTGTTTTGCTCATGTCATTGTTTTGGCAATGGATTCTTATTACTTATCCTCCGAAATCTGTCTGTTTATTACAGAGTTGAATAAAAACGTTATAAAGGTGCAGAAGCCTGCGGATAATATGATGATACATCGTGTTCGGCATTTCGACGAAAGAAACAACTCACAGGTACCGTTGTAGCTATGAACAACAAATTAAGTATAGTACCTGGTTTTTTTTTGGTAAACGTTTTCTAAAAATGAAACTATGATTTATCGCCCCCGAAACCCCCGTTTTTTTTCAGGATGGGAAATCATCAAATGACTTCTTCCACTCTTGGTGGAGCAGAACGGCGTGTCAGGCTCTTACTGTCTTAAAACCCATCCATGTTCCTTCAAAAGTCCTTTGCGTTCCAGGGCCGCGGTGACTCTTTCGAACAAATTCCGCAACCCTGGCAGGCTCTGGCCATAGCGGGCCCCGTCTACTAAGCTGACATCTCTTTGAGGCGCGCGTGGAACACAACGCGCCATCGATCCGGGCCTGGTTGTGACCGAACAGCGAACCACCCAACGCTTGCCGTCCACGGATAATATCGTGTACGGCATTTGGACGAAAGAAACAACTAACAGGTACTGTTGTAGCTATGAATAACATAAGTTATTATATTAAATTATCGTAAGTCCGCCCATGTACCACTATTGTACATACAGTTTAAATAAATAAATAATTGAGTATTCTACTATGTTTGAAAAAGTACTTCAAATTGTTGATTACCTAATAAAAAACCACAAAAATATTTTGGCAAAATAAACACTTTGCCACAAAATTGCTTTATTGCAGCGTTTTTGGTGACGTCATACTGGTATATAAACAAAACAGTCGTGAACGTCCGGATTCATTCAACACTAATCCATATGAACTGACAGATGACAACTAATATTTGACAGATGGCAACTAATAGTAGTAAAATACATCACAATGAAAAAAACAATAATGTGCTTTTATGACTCAATATTAAAAAATATTTCTAGATAAATTTTATATTTTATCAAATTTTATAATTAATTTCTTACTACTGAAAGTACACTATTTTATCACTTTTGTTGTAATACTGAAAGGCGACTCAAAGAAGATCACTGGACTATCGAAAGTAGCTACTGCAGGGAGGCGCACTAAGCTGATCACATCCCGACGAGTCGCAGCCAGCGCTTCGCTTCTAGACTACTCTTTGCCAGCATTGGTGTTCTCTACCATAATGAGCTTAGCCTTCAAAGCAAAAGTGAACAGGCATCGTTTTGGCTCGCTTGATCCATCGTAGACCTCATTCATGAAGCGTGATCAGATGATGGATTTAAAGGATATTTATTTAAAAATAAATATATTTTCGCCGAAAACACTACTAAAAAGCTTGTCATTATTAGTTGTTCTTCGTCATGATTATTATGAATTCTCTTAATTAGTAAGATAATAATATGATCGTTTATTATTTTAGCATATATATATGTATTTAATTAGTATTATATAATTATTTGTGTATTCTTTACGAAACAAAATTCTATTTTATTTTTATTTGTTGTAGGTAAACTTACCACAGTGTAGTCTTTTTAACCCAAAGGTTGACTGGTTGAGAATGCTTTGATGCATTAAGTCCGTCCATGTACCACTATTGTACATTAAGTTTAAATATATAACTTAGTAAATTTATCTAGCCGATGCTGGGAGAAGGCCTCCCCCAAGTCTTTCCATAAATTCTTCCTCACCGCGCGCCGTCTCGAACCAACCTTCGTGGTAGGTTTGCGTCCGAATCATATCGCCACCTTTTTCTGGACCACCTGTGAGGAGAATCCTGCCCAAGGTCATTGTACATGCGGCTGACATCAGCCACCAAACCCCACATGATATCTTTATGTATGTCTTTTTTACACTGACTGATACTGCGCTCCAAAGCTTTAAAAAAAAGAATATTCTGCAAACTCCGACCAAGCCTTCATGATACTCATTACCATGCCGCAGCTTTAAAACCATCAAAACGCAAACGACGTAAAAGGAACACGGTGCACTGTCGTTGAATAATCACCAACATAACTCAAGGAAGGCTTTTTGAATTCATCCTTCTGACATTAGCATAGGAATCTAAGAACTCCGGTAACCATGAAAAACAAGGGCAGATAGATTTTGGTACAATATTTTCTTGTTAAAGTTACATGAGGAAGAAAATACACTTTAAAACTGATCATTCACCGGGAGCTTTTGCGTGTAATGTAATAAATCAGGTATCATTTCTGTAACCCCGGTTGATGAATGTACGGGTTATGTCTGTCCATGCATCCGTTTGTCGGTCAGTGGGCTGTATCAGGTAGACAGAGCGCATATTTCTGTGGCAGCTGTAATATAAAACCATAATAACTAAATGTTATAAAAAATTGGCTACAATTTAAATGTGTACCAAGTAAAATATGTTAACTTCAAATAAAATAAACCCACTCTATACCGAGGTGTCCAAAGAACAACGTTTAAAGTTCCAAAATAATTATACACTCATAAGAATAATTGTACGTTGATAAATGCTTACCAAATCTTGTTTCCCTGAAATAAAATGTTACTTCTGTTACTAGGAGAACTTGGATCCAACAGCAAGCTAAGCGATCTCGGGACTTGGAACAACCCGACTCGGACAAATTAGGTTAGAAGGGGATGGCGCTATCCCCTTCGTGATTGTTTTTTTTAAAACCATAGAGATTTAATCCAACTTCGCCTTTTGTTGAGCATTTATCCATTCTGGCAGGTATTTCGAGTTGTTTGGTAGTAAAATAGATACTTAAAAAATATAGGAACCATCCAGGAGACGTTTCATTTTACGAAACCCTTGATCCGACTTGCAGTCCAGTTTTTTTTTCAATCTTGAAAACCGTTCAAAATCGTAAATCTTTTCCAATAAATAAGACACCGACCTACCCAAAACAATAACTCACAAAATCGGCTACAAACAAAGGATATCCCTTGCAAAACATCCTACGCCCTCTTAAATTTGACCGCCCCACAGATGACGTCATAGCAATCGCCTTTGAAGACGTCATTAGGCGTTTACAAATTTACCAATTCCAACACCACAACCCCTTATATCACAAGCTGTAAGGTTGATGTCTCCGTGAAAGGTGGTCAAAGTAAGTTGGTAACAAAGGTGTCATTGACGAATCTGCCCCATTTCTCATCAAGTGTCATTACGAAATGTCACCATCGGTTGTCACGAGCTGTCATTTGCGATGTAATACTGAAAATGGCTGCCTTTATAGTAGGTAGGGTAATTTCGGGGTTTGCGTGATCGAAATGGAAAGATTCTCTTTACTGCACCAGTAATGATAATATTCTTCTTAATTAATGTTAAGTTCTGGAATGTTCTTGTCCTTGACATCAAAAAGCTGAGAGTAAACTTTTCTTCAAACGTAAAATCTGAAACTATCACTTAAAGTAACTCATATTTAATACTTAATTCTTTATTGCATTCCTTATTTAGATATTACAAAGATGGTATAACAAGGTAAAAGATCAATATGGACCCTGTCGGGCACAGCAAAATATGGAGAGAGGAAGAGGGCTAAGTAGCAATTCAAGGAATTCAATATTACTTTAAATTTTTAGATATGTTTAATTGGGTATATAACTGTGTATATGTATAAATACATTTATTGTTAGGTCTGTCTATATTTATTGTTTGGTGTTCGTTATGACGAATTAGGTATTATAATGATGAGTTCCCTTAATAATGGTGTCTGTTATTTATCGTAAAGGCACCAAAAACAGGACAGCCAAGAAAATTTGTCGTATATACACTTCTGGACACATCTATTGGCCCACCTTAGAGTTTAGGTTTCGATGGCCCCTACCGAAATATGATTGCTAAATTGAACAAAAACTGTTGATGCAGTTTTAAACCTGATACATTTTACCATCTTTTTCGATCGTATTGTTTTAAATTTGAATTCAGAATACCATACGACATGGAGCTACGCCTAACAAGTCGGATATGCGCCTTGTTAAAGGCAATTGATTTTTGAATAAAAAACATGTTTTATCAAATAAAGGTTTAATTTAATAACGCGTGTTGCCTCCATGGGCATCTACCACAGCTCTCATACGATTAGGCATAGAGTTTATCAACCGCTCTATGCAATTTTGAGGGATCATCTCCCATTCCTCTTCTATGGCAGTTTTCAACTCCTGCATCGTCTGGGCAACTGGCTGACGAGCCCTAACACGTCTTTTTAGCTCGTCCCACATGTGCTCAATGGGGTTCATGTCTGGGCTTCTGGCTGGCCAGTCCATAACTGTGATGTTCACATCCCGAAGATATTCCCTGACGATGCCGGCCGCATGGGCTCTTGCATTATCATGCATAAAAAGGAAATTTGGGCCCACATAGTCCGCGTATGGTATCACGTGAGGTTCTAAGCACTCACGAATGTACCTTTCAGCATTTAATGTTGGCAGCCGTGGTCCTGTAACAACCTCAAGTTGAGTTTTGCCGCTCGCGGATATACCGCCCCAGACAGTCCATGAGCCACCGCCATAAGCAACCCTCTCTTCAAAGCAGCATTGTGCGAAACGCTCTCCCTTACGTCGGTAGACCTTCTTCCTTCCATCATTGCCATGTAACACAATTTTAGACTCATCAGAAAAGAGTACACGGCTCCAATCTTGCTGTGTCCAATTTAAATGACTGCGTGCGAAATGAAGGCGCGCTGTTCGGTGGGCTCGCGTTAGTTTGGGCCCATTAGCTGGCTTGTGTGGTACCATATCGCGTTCTTTTAACCTTCTCCGAACAGTTCGAGCGCTCACAGATACTCCGTGGAAGTCGCGAAGTTGGTTTTGTATCTCAATGGAGGTAAGGTGACGATTTCTCAAGCTGGTCGTCACGATGAATCGATCCTGCCTTTCAGTTGTGACCCGAGATCGTGGCCTTCCTTGGCGACGAACAAAGCCGCCAGTCTCTAGGTACCTCCGATAAACATTTCGGACCGCAGATCGACTTAAATTAAGTTGAGCACTCACGTTTCTTTGGCTGTGTCCGGCCTGAATAAGTGCCACAGCTTGGGCGGCGACTTCAGGTGAAGTATCCATAGATTATTGATAGAACCTCACCTTAATGTTAAGAATAAGTAATGTTTGTTGCAAAACCAAAGATATCAATCACTTTTTCAAGAATTAAATCCAAGTAAACCAATAAAACCAAGTTTTCTTAGTATTCGATTGTTTGATATCAACAAACAGGCTCCAAATTGTCTTTTGTTTCTTTAAATTCTGTGTTCGAAATTCAAAAAAAGACTATTGAATGAAATTGTGAATGTGCCAGGTTCAAAACTGCATAAAAACTTTTTGCTCGACCTAATATAAAATTTTAGCTAGGACCAAACGAAACTGAAAATACAAGGTGGGCCAATAGTTGTGTCCAGAATATATTATGTTATTCCAAATATTTATTTCTCATCAACAAGCGATTTAACAACTTATTTCAAGGATCACATAATTTATCTCCCCAATCCCTATACGCTTCATACTAAACAGGCTAATTAAATGATTGCATTAGAATCACTTGTTCCGAATCAGTTTCCGTTTCCGAAACCTTAATAATGGGCTAAACAAAAATAAGTTGACAGATGCACGTCGCAGCGCTGGCAAGAGAGTCAATATGCTGTGCCACGGGGCTCCCATAGCACGGCGCTGATTTTCAATGGTCGTCTAGAATAGAATAGAAATACGCTTAATTGTCGGGCGTAAAAAATACATTACGAGCTTAAAAAATAGTGGGGTGCAAATACTGGTATATTTTATAAACAACCTGTTTGATTACAAACTCCGCAAATACTCAAGTAAGACATTACCCTGTATTGTAATATAAGAAGCTGAGTCAGTTCCATTTTGGGTGAGATGAGCAATAATTTTAGTCCGTAATTGCACACCCCTGCAACTAAAAAATCGTGGTATAAATATATGTAAATAGTTTAGCGGCATCAATGCCGCCACATGAAAAACTAAGACGCGAAATTTTTACGGCAACAAAAAGAACCGCAATGCCATCTATCCTTTCTCTCCATCTATCCTTTTTGTTTCTGAAATATAGGTAGCGATTCTAAAAGTTGAAGTAGTATTCTACAAAATTTGCACACATGGCTGCACGCCTCCGTATCAAAACGACCTATTCGCAAATACTCTTAGCAGAACGTCCCATTAGCGATAACCATAGATATAGATAACATTTTGGAAAATAAACTACACAACTCATGCGTTAAAAGAGTGTCCGTGGAGTTTCTTGCACGTTCTTCTCCATAGAGATCTACGCTTCGGAACGTGCAAATAGCTTTATCTCTTTTGACTGACCAACTTTGACAATTCAAAAGTGCCTGTAAATGGTTTAATTGAAATAAAAAATGAGTTATATAAAGAACTTGCTAATCGCTTAGTTGACACTTCGCGTGACTCAAGGGCTGGCTTTTATCTCGGACAGAGGATAAGCATTGCCATACAACGTGGCAATGCCGCCAATCTTTTGGGCTCACTTCCAGTCGATAGCGATGCGAACGAATTTTTTGACGCCATATTATAGTTGGAGTTTTTATTTTAATTTTAAGTGTATATAAATATAACTACACAGCTGAATTTAACTTCAATTGCCCGGTGAATATCATTTAACGCACCCGTAGCGATATTGATTTCCATACTGTAATTAACTCGCGCTGATGAAAGGTTCATATTGTAATTCCGGTTAAAATTATTCCATTTCATTTGTTGATTTATTTTTATTATTCTGCGAGCGAGTGCATATTTCGGTTTAATTTTTAGAATGATTTTAAATTTGTTGCATTTGCATTAATGCAAAATTAAATCACATGTACAATTATTTCCTCTATTTTATAAACTCTACGACCCATTAAGCATAATGATGGGAATAAAACGTAGGTCATGACATTATTTTGTAAATGGTTTTGTCCATAAATAAGCTTAATTCCTGGTAACATTGGTTGGTTAACTCATCGTACGCGCATATCCCCGCGTTTTTCCCGTTCCTGTATAGATAGCCTTAGAAGTGAATGTGAACGAATTTTCCAAATCCGACTAGCAGTTCCAGAGATTAGCGCGTTCAAACAAACAAGCTCTTCAGCTTTATTATATTTTTTTTTTTTTTTTTTT
>NDFZ01003690.1:0-33862 GCA_002192655.3 Mamestra configurata
AGAAGTCATTTGATGATTTCCCATCCTTAAAAAAAAGGTATGACAAGCACGCTTATTTCCATAGTCATTTAAAATTTGTTAGGTGTGTACTTAAACACAGAAATATTGTTTTACACATCTCGGTCAAATGCATGTGGTTTAGTTTTCCATTCCAGGCTGCCTAGAATTGCGGTGAGGCTCAAACATATCTGTGGTCGCTTAGGACCTAGGTTGAAACGTTTAGTGGTTTAAATAATTTGCAACACTGGAACTAGGTGCGTTATTGACCTGACTCTGACTAAACATTAAGCTTTGGCAAACTGTGATTCTAATGACAACTGTAAATACCGAAATCTTGTCACCTTGAGGTTACTTCTTAGTGTTTAGAATATTTGACGGCACGGTTGGCGCAGTGGTTGAGCGATTGACTGCTGCGCTGCGTGTCGCAAGTTCGATTCCCGCACGGAGCAAATATTTGTATGACCTACAGATAGTTGTTACGGGTCTGGCTGTGTGTGTATGTGACTTTGTATGTTTGTAAACGTACCCACGATACAGCAGAAATTCCTAGTGTGGGGAAAAAAATATAAAAAATATTTTCAATTGAATTGAAGCTGTAAAAGTACAACAAGGTAATGAACAAAGACTACATTGTGTCCAATGACGTTTTATATAAACGCGTCATGCACAAACATCACAGCTCTAATAAAAACAGGGCAAGCACAATCGGTAGGTACTAATCGGTAACAAGATAGCTGTTTGAGCGTGAGGTATAGGATCGCAGCAATTGCATTTGTTTTTAGGGTTCCGTACCCAAAGGTCAACGGGATCCTATTACTAAACCTCCACTGTCCGTCCATCCTCCCGTCTGTCTGCCAGCAGGCTGTATCTTTAATAGGACAGTTGAAATTTTCACAGAGAGTGAATTCAGCTAACTTTTACGATATCAATCAACCACCTATCTACACACCTATTACATGAAACAATTTGTTAAGAACATCTGCATCTAATCCCAATACTTACAAATTGACATATAAATATTACTTTATAAGCTAAATCTTCTCAAAGTACAAAAAAATCTTCAAATCATGATAACTTCTACACGTCATGCACTTGTAATCTGAAGTGGATTACCTCGGGCGCGTAGCTTTCTCACAATTATTCTGTTTTCACTAGACGAGTATAAGTAACTGTGCCGAAATATGGGAAACCCTTGCTTATGTCACAACTTCCGTAAAGAAGTAACTAGTTTATGGCATTTTTATATGTATTATATGACGTAGATTAGACGCGTTGGTCGGTGTTACGTAAAACGAAACGCGATTTTTTACTAGACGCGGTTTGGCTTGAAAAGTTTGCAGATACGAGGTTTTGAATTATCTTGTGAGTATTGCGAATATATTACGCTGATTATGACAATCTAAATGGAGCTTTAAGATAAAAAAAAGAAAAAATCTTTTAATTCAGACTGAGTCCTTTAATTGGTTAGTAAACAAATACTTAGAAACTAGTGTTAGTACTTATATACTTATATAAGTACCGGAACCAAATACAATTTTATACCTACACTAAACTCACATGCAGGCTTATCCAATGCCCCAGTATGGGGCTGTCCCATCTGTCCCAGGATGCTGCTGATGCGCTTGCGCATTATGGCATGAAAACCATCAATCTCCGGCTCCGCAAACATGCGCTACAGTAGCGCGGCAACCCCAACAACACCCTGAAGGCGTTATTATACTGGACTCGCAGAGCGTTGTATACCCTCTGAGTATAGTTGACCCACATACTGCATTTATAAAACGACTGACAATACGCTCTAAACAGCGCAGCCTTTACGTCAGTCGAGCATTTCGCAAATCTGCGAGCCAACATATTGCAGCGAACAAAACCGATGGAAGCAGATTGCAGTAACCCACATCATCAAAAAATATGCAAAGTCGGATTCCAAGACTGACCTTCTTTGTATTTAAATTTGCATACGTAAATAAATAAAATGATTAAGTTGAATTTTTTGGTTTTTCTGTTTTCTAAACTAAAATTAAAAATATTCTTTAAGTATTAATATTTTTACGAATGCAGTAATTACCTCCTTAGCTTAATTGCTGTACTAAACTTAGTCTCAAAATAAAGTTATAATTAAATAAATAAAACTTTATTTCAGACAATAAGGTCCATTTTTTTTGTATTTTGGTGTTAGTACCAATGGTGCTTAAATAAGTAAGTTAGCATTGTTTGTTTTTACTAATTATTTACTTAAGCAGCTATCATTTTTAGGGTTCCGTACCCAAAGGGTAAAAACGGGAGTCTATTACTAAGACTCCACTGTCCGTCTGTCTGTCTGTCTGTCTGTCACCAGGCTATACAGCAGGGGTATCTCATGAACCATGATAGCTAGACAATTGAACTTTCACAGATGATGTATTTGTATTGCCGCTATATAAAAATGAAATAATATTGAAAGGGTCCCCCCATACAAGAAAAATGTTTTTTTTCGGCTTATGGTACGGAATCCTTCGTGTGCAAGTCCAACTTGCACTTGGCCAGTTTTTATTACTTACAATTTTATTCTCAGCCAAAATTAATATCAAGAGCTATTGAGATATTTAGGTAGATACTCAGGTGTTTATTAGGTTTAGGTATTCGGTTTCTGTATTTATATGAATTATTGCTGAAACACGTATTGTTGAAAACTAAACGTCCGGCCAAGGCAAGCCTCGCAGTCTGTGCTCGCAGTGTAGGTATCAATATTTTGGGTCACGCAGTTTCCTAATACCTAAACCTAACCAAAAACAGGTTTCCGCAAAGCTCAATGTTCCAATGCTCAATAAATCTTGATGAGAAGCGGTCACAGTGTAGTAGATATACGCCAGTAGGTCAATTGCAGGCTGTCCCTGAATTCTGTTTTAATTGAAGATTGATGTATTACGGACATTACGTGATTTGAGACTGCGTGTAATTATTTAAATGGTTTGTACTGTGTATTTCGTTAGCACAGTGTGGAAGTACAAATTGGAATAAAAAATTTAAATAAGTTTTGAACAGCATATAAACTAATGAAACATTTGCTAGTTAATTGTATAATTTGTAACTGGTATTTTTAGCATGATTTCTCTTTAGCAAGAAAACAAAGTAACGGGACACAATTTATTGCATATTATTAAGTATCGATTAAGTGACTTATGATTAACTTAATTTATCCTTTATTATTTACTACAAACATTACTTTTTAATGCAATATTTCACCTGTTATATGAATAACACTGACGTTTGTAAATAAGCGATGATAAACAAAAAAAACATTAAATAAAACTCATACAAGTCATGCTAAATAATCTTATTGCATATGTAATATTACTATTATATTATTGTTCCCGTTGCCAATGTTTAGGTAACGACCATGTGCATATTAATGTACTTTTAATGTTACACACTTTTTGCAAAAACAAATCAATTTCTACAAATTCTTTTCATTACTATTCATCATTAATTTCTTTTCATTGCTACGACCAAAATAAATTCCACACCATTGACCTACTGTATTCCGTGCACTACGTCACACATAACTTAAGCCAATAGATACCTTTAAGTTATTGCAGTAAGATCTAAATTAGCATACATATTTCATGCAACATGAGTGCCTATTTGTGACCACAGTTACGAAGTAAGCAAATACCATTTGGTGGCAGTAATCGCACTGGTAGGCATTTCTAGACAACCCAATGCCCTACTTAAAATGCAACGAAACGTACTAAGTTTGTTTACTATGCGGTTCGAGATGTGTTATGAAATTATTATTGTATTGTTTTAACACAAAATAGTTGTCATATCAGCTTGGAATGTGGGCATTAAGGCCCAAAACATGTGCTCTATTGGAGTTGCCCAACTTGGGAACATTATTATGAGTTTATATGAAAAATGTCCCCTAAAGAGCACAATTTATAAAATAAAATGCTTTTAGAGGAACTCTTGTGCAACATTAAATTCTTTTTGGCCTTGCCTTTTTGTTTGGGCCTTGCTAGAATTTAAAATTGAGTGTTTGTCAAACTCTACTTTTGCCTGAAAACTTGACAAACTTTAGAATTAAATAGGGTTGGACACCTTTCAACTACAAATACGCAATTCAAAAACCGTCCCTAAGTGGTATTTTGTTTAGTCGATCAAATAACCCAGTCATCAAGTCACAAAGCCAGTTTTTATCAGAACTTAATAAAAATATAATCTCTTTAATAATTATCGGCATCTGGCAATCCCATCCAATATTTCACACATATTATTGCCTCTTTCTTTCATATTAAAACATAAGTGGCTAAACAAATTAATTGCTTCATAATAATATTATGTTGCATTAAATTGATGAAGTAACCGGTTATTTTAATAAGTGTTTGTGTGTGAAGTAGGAAAACAACGTTGTTGCTGACATTTGTATTATTAGTATTAATATACTTTACGCATTTGCTCGTCCTATTATAGTTGACTCACACTAGGCCTTACTCCCGGTTTCCGCAAACCTTACTCCCGGTTGCCGCAAACCTTACTCCCGGTTGCCGCAAATGAATTATCGATTCATCAAAAATTAAACGAAGGTAAAGTGATTCGATTGACTGTTGAATATTAATTTAACCTATCACAGATGGTAACAAGCGTCTGATAATAAATTGGTCTTATTAATATAAACTAATCCTTAAACAGAGTAATCGTTTTCAGTGAACTCATCATAAAAAACAAAAAAAAAATTCTCTGCTATGCAAAACGGCCTCATCAAACATTATGCTTTGCGTTTTACAGGAACGTATTTTCAGCCAACGTTGCCAAAAATTGGAAAGTCACATTGCCGAAGAAATTAATTTAAAATATCATCCACAACAATGCTAAATAAAAAATATTACTTTTGNTTTGATTGGACTGCGGTTTTTTCGATAGTATTGTTTCTAATCTAACCATTTCGATATTCTTGTTAATGTCTAATCTAACCATGTGTGTTCTATTTTCAATTTCGGCCAAATAGGCAATTTGTTTACAAAAATCGTAACCCACTATCAGAAAATGTTGAACTATAAAGATACTACTAATTCGATTTTGCACTCTTCCGAAAACGGAATACTGTCTGTTTTCGTTTGTCTATGAATTTGTATAAACCAGTTTGATACTGTTGCATCGGTTTGAGACTTTCACTGTAATTTTGATGAATACAGTTATACATTTTTTATTCTACGAGTTACGTAGAACAGTTATATTTTATTTTATTCGTTATACAACTCGGTTAAGGTTACACATTCGGTTCTTGAAGTCTGTGATCGCTTAATTTTGTGTGTCAATGGATTAATATTAATAGTGAATACTGAAATATTTACGTTTTTTACACATAGTTGTATAGTAAATGATGAAATGACGATTATTCTTAGTTGTGGTAGCCAAATTAATCATTTTTAAAGTTTTATTTTGGGGTTCTATATTTTTTATAAACGTTTTTTTATGCTTGACCACTATCTCACCCAACCTTACCTGACGGTATCCGATGATGTAGGGAACTCAGTCTTAACTTATAGACCCACAAATTGTAACTGATAAAAATTGACTTTTGAACGTAAAGGAATAAAATGTTTCTCTATGCTGAACGGCTATCAAATAGATTGCTATAAATTACAGTTGGCTGAAAGAATATTAGGTATATAGTTATCTATGGTGTTGGACGTAAAAGAATAGCACAATCCCAATATTTCCCGTGGGTGTCGTAAGAGGCGACTAAGGGACCATCACCAGAGATTGGGCAGCAGCATTCTCTGTGCATTGCAATAGCTACACTGCGATCGCCAACCCGCCTACCACCTGAATGTATCCGTGGCACCACTGACTGGCCCTATCAGAATACCAGCGCTGCGTTATTTATTTTTTAGATATCGCAGCATAAGCTGAGATAGGGACCATTTTGGCCTCGCACAGATAATTATTTTATTTTACTGTTTAGTTATTAATTTTATTTTACTGATTTGTTTGTCTTGTGCGAGTCCCAAATAATCATTTTATCTTTCTTTCTTTCTTTTTACCAAGCGTGGCGATTATGGCAACCCCTTCTCCTTTGGGGGAGGCTATGTCCAGCAGTGGACGTCTTTCGGCTGATATTATGGAAGAATATTGACCAACTCTATCTTAGAGAGGCACTGCTCTTCGTTATTATACCAAAACAAAAAACAACCATAATACTATGAAACCTGCACAATGTGCTGTCCATCTGTAGCGATATTTCTACTGGTCACACAAAATTTGAGTCAAATTGACACAAAGAGCACAACCTAAAAATGCAATATTTTTGCGGAACATAATGCAAGCTGAATACTATTAAGTATAATAATATCCACCCAAAAGACGTGCAAAATAACGTTTTATGTAACAATAAAATTTTCCGTAGAATTAAAATATTTAAACATACTATAATACTATGTATTTGGGTTGAATATTTTTCTGATAGTGTTATGTAAACAGGGCTACTTTCGCAGCCCAGTTCCTATTTTTCGAGGCGGTAACATTTATGATGTGAACTGGTACTTCAATTGTGTAACGTGAACTTGTCAGGTTTACCCAAAGTGGGTCTGTTTATAAGATAACTCTTATATAATTAAAACTAAGAGTGTTTTGTTTTTTATTTTTTCTATGAAAATCTGCTCTTTTCTCGGATTGTTCCAATTTATTCAAAATTTTCCCATTGCCCATTAATTGGGTAAAAACTCTGGCAAATGCAATGTAACAAGATGCTTAGAATTTCCGTATGTTCCGTTAATGGTAAATTATATTTATTTTGTAAGTAGGTTAAGTAGGCATAACATTTTTACACGTCTGTATTTTTTGGTAATTTTTAAGCTAGATCAGGCCGGTGTTTCTTAACTGACTACCCTTAGAAGAAACACCGAAACAAACTAAGAGGTCTAAGTCTCTTTTAAAGTTTATACAATCGTACTGGTCAAATCATATAGAACCATGTAGGTTAATGTCTGAAGTGGTCTTTTGAGGAATGTACCACACAGATTTGACCAGACAGTGCAAGCATTTGTCAGTTATCCTGTAGCTCAAACTTAGAACTTTAAGGTAACGACATTTCGCGTTCGTAAATAACACGAAATCACAGAGAAACGTTACATGTCATTTTATAATATGCTATAAATAATAAATTGAAAGGTAATATCATAAACACTCCCAAGTCTTTTCAACGTATTTTCTCATAATTATGAGAAAATTATAATTTTCTAAGGTCAGATGTTCCGAGGTTTCTCTCTACGACCACAAGTTTTGTGCCTTTAAAGCTTGAAGAAAAAACCAATAAAATATCTGACTGATTCAAATGATTAAACTCCAAGGGTTGAAACATTATTAAGACGCTGAAGCTAATCGTTGTTACTGTCACCGGAAAATGACAAACGCCGTAAGATTATAAAATAACTTGAGAGATTATAAACTCTCGATAAATTGTCAACTGAACATTTGGAATACTTTTTTTACGCAACACAATNGGCAACACAATTTGATAGTCTATAATATCTCGAAGTCATTCCGAGAAATTGTGGACTGACATAAAATGGCNACGCAACACAATTTGATAGTCTAAAATATCTCGAAGTCATTCCGAGAAATTGTGGACTGACATAAAATGGCGACCAATCAGAGCACAAGTCTAAAATTTATCCGTTTTCGTGTGATAGTAAACCTGGACTCATTGGTCTGTTCAGGTGTGAGTTAACATCAACAAAGACCAATAAAGGGCCAAGTTTCCAATTTAACTATCACACCAAAACAGATAAATTGTAGACCAGAGTGCTGGTTGGTCGTCTTTTTATAAATGTCAGTCCACAATTTCTCGGACCGGCACGGGTATGTTATAGACTATCAAATTTTGATGCGTAAAAAAGTATTTCAAATGTTCAGTTGACAACTTATCGAAAGTTAACAATCTCTCAAGTTATTTTATAATCTTACGGAGTTTGCCATTTTCCGGTGACATTACTATTGTTTTTTTTATAACTATCAGGTAAATGAACAAAACATCTGATTGAAATACCAGCCTATACTTGTCCTTCTGTAAGGGCAAAGTTGTTGTTTCTGTCTTGATGTGGCTCAATGGAAAACCAATAGTTCAATAGTGCTCTAAACGTAGGCTATTATTATTTATTATTACATATTATTAAATTTACTCGTAGACAAGTGACAATGACCTACAAAACAGTTCATCAAGTAGATCATTACCAATATTATTTACATCCTAATCAGTGCAACGCAATTTGTTCAAGAATACCACCAAGCTCATTCAGTTCAGCAGAACCGTGTTGGACTGGACATAGGGATGGATTTCTTTTAATTTTAAATGCAGTTAACGTGGTTTAAAATTCGCGTGCCGCTGCGTCATTGAGCTTGTGTTTGTTGACTAGTGGTTGTCAGTAAACTGGTCATTAAGTACTTGACGTTTATGACATCCTAGTACATAGTTTGTGGGTCAGGACCTTTTGTGTCTGCTCTGCACAAGATGAGCAAATATTTTAGGTCAATAACATGGAAAAATCAATATTACTTATACTGGTATCATATCAAATCAAAGTTTTTCCGGACTTTTCAGACAGAACTTTTTTAAAAGTAACTAATGTAAGACCATATTTCCGCCCACTTAAAAAAGCCGGCCAAGTGCGAGTCGGACTCGCGGACGAAGGGTTCCGTAACATTATCTATAAAAACGGCAAATAAATCACGTTTGTTATTTATTTATTTATTATATACTTTATTGTACACCTCATAATAAGAACAGGACAATCATACATAAAATAAGTGCACAATGGGCGGTCTTAATTATTATTTGTTTAGTGATTCTGTTTTTTATTTTTTGTTATAACGGCAACAAGCCCTTCATCATATCAGCCGAAAGACGTCCACTGCTGGACATAGGCTTCCCCCAAGTGTCGCCATAACAACCGGTCCTGTGCGTCTCGCATCAATCGGCTACCTTGTGGGAGGCCTTCCAACGTTGCGTCTTCCGGTACGATTTGAGCCCTTAGTAGCTCATAATAAATGTTGCAATAACACCTGCTAAGTTATGTCACATCATATAATGCGTATATCTGCCACGCCCTGCACTTGTCGATATTCTCGAAATATTGCATTGTCATGGTACTTGAAGTTTTTGGATCGGTGGTAACATGTTATATATTATTACGCAGTCAAATGGTTCAGTGGCAGTGAAAGTCAGTCTTCTGTTTTGTTTTATTTTTTCATCTTCGTCACGTGGGTCGATATAACAATGGCCAATGGATTTTTTTGTATTGCATATCGTTCTTTCTGTAATTTTGTTAGTCTATCAGTGGTTTACAGTTTCAGTTGTTTCGATCCATTTTTAGGGTTCCGTACCCAAAGGAAAAACGGGACCCTATTACTAAGACTCCGCTGTCCGTCCATCTATCTGTCCTTCAGTCACCAGGCTGTATTTCATGAACCGTGATAGTTAGACAGTTGAAATTTTCACAAATGATGTATTTCTGTTGCCGCTATACCAACAAATACTAAAAAACGGAATAAAATAAACATTTAAGGGGGCTCCCATACAACACATATTTTTTCCCCGTTTTTATAGATAATGGTTCGGAGCCCTTCGTGCGCGAGTCCGAATCGCACTTGGCCGGTTTTATCTTTTATCTTACTTCTCCAACCTACTTTGATAAACCATTCACCCCAGGTGAATGCCTTGCTGTGTCGATTAGGTAATACGCAACCACTTAATATTTTTGCGTGCGATCATTTTTAAGTTAGTCACGCAAGAGTGAAAGTCGAACACAACTTGATGGCAGCAAAATTACATACATATGAACAAGCTATTAAGGCGAAGAAAAGCTTTGAAGTTGTACCGTAACTATTTGGTGATTATTCAAACATTGTACGTACGTGTTATTTTGTCATTTTGGGAGCTGTCGTTTAATTGTTGTGGAAGTACCTTTTATAGTTTTGTAAACTGGTAACAGTAGTTAATTGACGTTGATTAAAGAAAACAGTAAGTTTTTCCAGTCAAGAGTTCAATACTCCATGATTTGTTGTCGTAAAGCGAAATGATGAACACGAGCTTCTTGCATTAAATTAAATATTAATCATTATATACTTTACTAGACCCACGCAACTTCGTCTGCTTCACATTTTTCATGAATGCTTGGCTCCTATTAATCGTAGCGTGATGTTATAAATAGCCTGTAGCCTTCCTCAATAAATAGGCTTCCCAACACTTAAATATTTTAACAATTCGAACCAGTAGGTCCTGGGATTACCGCGTTCTACCAAACAAATAGTCAAGAATAATTGATCGAGTGGTTCAATTATCGACCGCCGAGAGTAGAATATAATCTATTAATATCGCTATTAAAATAGGTTTTGATGGTGGAAATTTTGGTTGTATATACTTTTGAACGCCGAATCATAAAAAAAAAATTAAATAAAATGCTGTCCAAAATATTTTTTTTTTAAATGGTCTTATCGCACTGGACAATATCTTACAGAGAACTTTTGTATGGATATATTTCGGTCAAATAAAATTTAACAAGTTTGCTTTTATGTCTACCAACTGTACCAACACTGGTATAGTTGCAAGATCAAAAGGAGAAAGTCGCGTCAACCCAAGTAACATTGGACAAGGGCAGGAAGATGTTGATTCTGGTAAAGGTATAAAATTGTATCATTTAAATTCAAAAAGGGTTACTACATAAACGAGCATTTGCTGACGAATGCTTACGACAACGCTTCCAAATCCTTAAAAAAAAAAAACAAAATCAAAAGTCATTTATTCAAATAAGGCTGATTGCCAGCACTTTTTGAACGTCAAAGTATACATAATGACAGTCCCCCAAAACGCCCGCCCGTCACCACTTCCTAGTGTTTTAGCTGGGAAGAAGAAGTGGCGCAACAAACTCCCCGCAACACATTTGTCTGTTGAGTTATAAGAACTAGCATTTATACATAGGTATCTCCTAATGATCCAACCGTTTGACCTTTCCCAGGTTTCTCCATCATTATCAAAATAGGGCAAACAAGAAAGCAGACAACACAAAAGGATATGCTGAACGATACAACTTTGCGATGGGGATCAAAGGTTCTGAGGCAAAACTGATTTGAAAAGCCACAAGTCTATCGTCTACATTTATAATGTGGTGTCCTCAATCGTACCTCACGACTGGTATTCAAAGTAAGGATGACTCATTTTATATGGAAGCATTTTGCTTAAATGTCCTACTTTTTTATTAGGGATTTGAAATCATCAAATTACTTCTTCCGCTCTGGGTGGAGCGGAAGGGCGTGTCAGACTCTTACTGACTAAAACCCATCCGTGTTAAAGCCCTTTGCGTTCCAGGGCCGCGGTGACTCTTTCGAACAAATTCCGCAACCCTGGCAGGCTCCAGAGATGTCATCTCAAAGAGATGAAATCTCTTTGAGGCGAGCGTGGAAGACAACGCGCCATTGACCCGGGCCTGGTTATAACCGGACAGCAAGCCACCCAATGCTCGCCGTCCGCAGGCCCGTGCCTACGGNCGTGGAAGACAACGCGCCATTGACCCGGGCCTGGTTATAACCGGACAGCAAGCCACCCAACGCTCGCCGTCCGCAGGCCCGTGCCTACGGTGGTCGGGGATCGCCCTGCGACTCCCGACGCCCGGGGCGTCTTCTCCTGTAGCGGTGGTTGGGGCGAAGGCCTTGTCTCTCCCACGGGCGGCCCCCCTCCTATGTTCTATATACTTGCATCGCAACTTATGTGGAATCAGCACAACGTCCGTCCGTCTTTTTATAACTATCACCTACTTTCTCAGAATTCCTCTTTCTCTGTATATCATCTTTCAAACAACACATTTCCAATTTTTTGGTGTTCAAGATACGTTATATTCCTTATAACTTTTACTTGCGATGTCGTACGCGCATATTCCGTTTTTTCCCGTTCCTTTCTCATAAATCTGGCTATCATATACAAAAAATAATTTTCCAAATCCGACTGGTAGTTCCAGAGATTAGCGCTTTCAAACGAACAAACAAACTCTTCAAATTCAGATTTCAGGTTTTCTGTATCATAGTCGAAATAGTGACTCTTTGGGTCCCTTATCTTAGCATACTGTCCTTATTGCCTACTATGTAGCTTGTATGCCTTTCTCTCTATAGATATTTAGACTTTTTTATGTCTACACACACAATAGTGAAAGGTTTCATAGCCCACACTAGTCCCTATTTTACCCTATTTCCTGCAATCATAAACGCTGTACCGTCATCCATAAACTTTCGCTTTGAATCGCCATTACTGCGGTCACCATAATTCTATAATTACGGAGGTGTAACTACTTTGCACGCAACGTAGATGTTTATGGGAAAACGGCAATGTCACTTCTTAAGGTTATTCGTTTCAGCAAAGAATAATTGCTGTGATTTTCTAAATGTATCGCAAGATTTAACTGTTGCCATCATAGATAGAACATAGAGGGGTTTTGTAAAGGACGTTGGTCATGATGATGGCAAAATAAAAGAGAAAGAAAGAGAATAATATAGTTTAGTAGCTTTTGCCTTCCTCATGAATGTGGCTATTACATATATACAAAAATAATTTTCCAAATCCGACTGGTAGTACCAGAGAGCGCGTTCAAACAAACAAACTGTTCAGCTTTATTATATTAGTATATAGATGGAAGTATAGATAGCACACCAAAAAAGTTGCGTTTTTTAATGTTTTTGTCGTGTTATAGTTTTTATTAGACAAAGAAGCAGATGACCAGAAAAAGTACCATAAGTTAAAATATACTAGAAGCTAAAATTCAGCTTTCGTTCTTGAAAACGTATAAATTTCGCTTACAATGTGAAAAACGTTCATACCCGTAAATTCATAGCAAGGTTAGATGAGATTGACACCAACACAAATTGATGCTTCCAAGAATGCAGCTTGGTGACTTAAAATGATATGACGACAGAACGGCGAAATAAAACACCAACAAATGTACTGTGACCCCGTTATATNAACAAATTGATTCTTCCAAGAATGCAGCTTGGTGACTAAAATGATATGACGACAGAACGGCGAAATAAAACACCAACAAATGTACTGTGACCCCGTTATATTCAGCCAAATGCGCTAAAAGTGAGCGAAATGTCGGTCACAATTTTATAAACATAGGCAAGTAAGTCAGGTTTGTTGTCGTCGATGTTAATCTTTTGAGACAATCAGCTAAAGAAATTGAGGCCGAATTACTGATCAAGTACCTTATTTGTGGAGTTTTTAGAAACTAAGAAATACTTGTGAGCACATAGAAGATACAATTTTGCCCAACTCATCAAGTGGTAAAAATATTGATTTTGAGTCATAGATTTCAGCCAATATTTTTTAGTCTGTTTAAAATAATCTCAAACTGTGGTATTGTGATGGCTCCATTACTCTTCAAAATATAAAAAGACTGAACATTTTCGAATGTGGTATACCTCTTTCACACAGCTATAAATGTTGGCACACTAAATCATAAATTATATTTTCTCCAAAATCAACTTTCAAAATTCACTATGTGTGTCAGACATAGCATACCTACACACCCATTGGGCATTACTCAAAATTCTTTTTTTTGCACCTACTCCATCTTTTGCCATCGAAAGGTTCCTTCGAAACGCACACACCTAACACTATGCCATAATCAATCATAATAAAATGTATGTCATCTGTCTGGTGGACCATCTGTAACAGCTTGTAATTAGTTCAGTGTGTTCAACATTCACCGTGTCAGTAAAACCATAAACATAGTCAACATTCACCTCTTGATTGACTACTTGATTAGTATCTTCAAGCATTGTAAAAGAAAAGAGGTCATATTTGAAAAAAATATCAAGACTATTTGTAGTTTCAATATAAACCAAGGTGTTAATGAAGATTTTAATATAAACAAAAGACAAAATATTTTTTTGAAGCTGTTAGATACACAGATAGATACAGCAGACCTTTTTCTTTTGCACAAGTCGATTCAAACAGTTGATGAAAAAAACTTATAAGAAACAATGAACGATAAAGACTCCAAGTTTCTGAGTAAAGACATTTTCAAATTGCGTGGATCTAAAAAAAGAAAAAAATATTCATAGTCATTTAAATCAATTACAAAATACTCTTAAGTAAATGAACCATTGCAATAACAACAAAACATTATCGTTACACATAACTGAATAAACGAAACTAAAGGGTAACGTTTTCAACAGCCGGATACCGAATGTGCAAGTACAGGATGTTTTGAAACCGATGCACTGGACCGATGTGAAACCTGCACTTGTGTTAGTTTTCACAAATTCGTACTGGATATGTGTATATCATGCTGTTTATCGCAACAACCTTTATCATTTTAGCTTGTTTAATGAATGCAGCCTAAAATGGGCTGCTTAATTTCCAGTTGCAATAAGAGAATATAAGAAACAGGTAGGTACATTATGACTTGTCTTGGCAAGTTGATGAGTAGGTTACTCTAATTTAATGTCCAGGATACACATTAATGAATGTTTCAAATAAGGCTTATCCAAATTGAAAGTCCTATCTTCATCAAGATGCATTTGGAATACAATATCTTGATGAAGATACTCATACTTTGAAATATCTATGTAATATTTTGAATTACTATTTTGAGTAGGTTACATTTTTGTGACTCAATTTCTGTAAATTCAATCACCATAACTTCTCCTATATTGGTCTAGAATGATTTAATAGGCAGCAAAAGAAGCTGTAGCAATAACGGCACAAGATGCCACCGTCAATAAGACATGTTCTGTCTGCAATGCAAGTGGCATTGCCCTTCACTGCCAGACAAAAAGGTGTGAAGTTACATAACCCAGACTTTGTCAATAAGCACTTTGATGTTAGTTTTCAAATAAGCACACGGCAAACATTAAAGTTATCATAACACATTAATATCATTGCTCTAATATGTTTTGATACGGCCTTCATAAATTTTGGTCGTACCTACTGCTGTATTATAATGAAAAGTTTTTAGTAAAAAACCGTTATTATTTAATCGACTAATGGACTATAGCCACATGAATTATCTCACCAAATTTTTAATATTATAATTCCTCAAAAAAAAAAATAATATCAATTTAAGCATTACTACCACTACTCAAAGTTCAAATCGTTTATCAAACTCGTGTAAGTATGACAAACAAAAAACATTATTATTACATAACGTTTACCGTTGACCATGCATCATTAACCTCTCCTTGAAATATAAATTAAGGCGCCTTGTAAGTGTTATTATTATATAATGCCCGGAAAAATTAACTNTATAAGAAACAATGAACGATAAAGACTCCAAGTTTCTGAGTAAAGACATTTTCAAATTGCGTGGATCTAAAAAAAGAAAAAAATATTCATAGTCATTTAAATCAATTACAAAATACTCTTAAGTAAATGAACCATTGCAATAACAACAAAACATTATCGTTACACATAACTGAATAAACGAAACTAAAGGGTAACGTTTTCAACAGCCGGATACCGAATGTGCAAGTACAGGATGTTTTGAAACCGATGCACTGGACCGATGTGAAACCTGCACTTGTGTTAGTTTTCACAAATTCGTACTGGATATGTGTATATCATGCTGTTTATCGCAACAACCTTTATCATTTTAGCTTGTTTAATGAATGCAGCCTAAAATGGGCTGCTTAATTTCCAGTTGCAATAAGAGAATATAAGAAACAGGTAGGTACATTATGACTTGTCTTGGCAAGTTGATGAGTAGGTTACTCTAATTTAATGTCCAGGATACACATTAATGAATGTTTCAAATAAGGCTTATCCAATTTGAAAGTCCTATCTTCATCAAGATGCATTTGGAATACAATATCTTGATGAAGATACTCATACTTTGAAATATCTATGTAATATTTTGAATTACTATTTTGAGTAGGTTACATTTTTGTGACTCAATTTCTGTAAATTCAATCACCATAACTTCTCCTATATTGTGGTCTAGAATGATTGAATAGGCAGCAAAAGAAGCTGTAGCAATAACGGCACAAGATGTCACCGTCAATAAGACATGTTCTGTCTGCAATGCAAGTGGCATTGCCCTTCACTGCCAGACAAAAAGGTGTGAAGTTACATAACCCAGACTTTGTCAATAAGCACTTTGATGTTAGTTTTCAAATAAGCACACGGCAAACATTGAAGTTATCATAACACATTAATATCATTGCTCTAATATGTTTTGATACGGCCTTCATAAATTTTGGTCGTACCTACTGCTGTATTATAATGAAAAGTTTTTAGTAAAAAACCGTTATTATTTAATCGACTAATGGACTATAGCCACATGAATTATCTCACCAAATTTTTAATATTATAATTCCTCAAAAAAAAAAATAATATCAATTTAAGCATTACTACCACTACTCAAAGTTCAAATCGTTTATCAAACTCGTGTAAGTATGACAAACAAAAAACATTATTATTACATAACGTTTACCGTTGACCATGCATCATTAACCTCTCCTTGAAATATAAATTAAGGCGCCTTGTAAGTGTTATTATTATATAATGCCCGGAAAAATTAACTTTATGTTAATAAAATTGTTAATACTATTCTATTATTTCATTCATCCAACACTAGGTATCACGTACCATGACCTCTTAGAACGTAAACAATTATTACACTTTTCCGGAGTTAATTTCCCTTGAAAACTCAAGCATCTAATTATATCAAGACAGAGTAGGAAATCGACATAATTTTATATCTATGTCTACTTTTTATTGGCTGGTAACTTTAAATCGTTTCCCTCTGTGCCCAAGTAACCATGCTAAGCTGAGGGTATAGATCTGACAGACAAGATCGTTTTTAAAATATTACAAACACCTGATCCATGCAAAATTCTGGTTTTCAGACTGTAAGACGACAATAATAAAGTTAGGAAAAAGCAAGGTAAAGAATTATAGAAATTCAGATTCACAAACAATAAATCACTGTCTTAAATGTCAGATCTAGTCATACATAACATAGATACTAGACCAACATTAATTAAGAATTTGAATAGAATGAAGACCTTACATTAGTTACATCATGCATCAAGTTATGCATGAAGATGCATTTAATTTACACGCATAACAAAATAATGCCGATTCACCATGGCTAACAAGACACTGTAATTATTCTCAGGTGCAGCAAAAACATGCATGCGACAAACACTTGCATTTCTCATTCCCACACAACTGCGCTAATGGTCATTTTGTGAATTATTAACGTTAGTGCTAGAAATTTATGAGACATGGTGATTTGGCTGCAAATGGTGTGTGAGCTGTTGGAGAAAACTTTCATTGGGAACTGAAAGATGGTGGAAGACAAAGAGAGGAGGGAAAGTGGAGGAATCAAATTCAGAAGGTGATGCAATAAGTTATAAAAGCAGAGGGATAGCCTACCTTCATGGGTACAGCGTTAATTTTTTATGTATCAGTTTTAAAATGACGATGTCATATTACTACTGTATCCGCTATATGGTTTTGTTTCACTTTTTATTGCGTTACTTAACTCAACGATCTCATTAATTAGTTCGATGGTTATCTAAAAAGGATCTATGTAACAGATAGGACGGTGTTTGGCTTCCACTTTCATTCTCAATACCATAAAAATGCAAATTCAATTATGAAACAGATATAACACCGATAGGCCTAAAACGCCTTACATTATTTACGGATGTTTTCAAACCAGAAAAAGTTATAGATTTATAGTTGAAAGATTCATAGGAGTATTGCCTAATATTAAAATTTATTGATATGAGATACCTATAGCGGACGTTATAGATATTGTTGTTTTGACCGCATTGCGTGCGTCTATGGATGGAGGAGATTTGTTTGACTCCATCACTTTTATATAAGTCGACACCTGTAACACCGATGCATTTGGAATAATACCAGAAACTGAAAAAAAACTTCCGCAATTGAAGATTGACAGACAACACTCACCTTATATTAATCAAAACAGTAATTCATACATTTTGAGACAGTTTAAACGACGCTAAACATGCTTATTTTTCATAATTTTTGGCTCGTAAGTGATCAGTAATTATAATCACATTGTATAAACGAGCAACAGAATAACTGGCAACACTAACATTAATAACCCATTTAGACTCAGAACAAAAATTTTATGGATTGCCAATTAAATCAACTCTTTTCAGTGTTACTACTACTTGAAAGACAATTACTGTTGATTTATAATTCAATTTAGTTGCAACCACTGAATTTGCTAATAAAAATACGCACTCATCAATAGGTTTGATAAATTAACAACACATGTTAACTGCGAAAACTAGTTTTAAACTAAAGATCATTTTTTTTTATCACAGAACCTGTTTAATTTATAGTAGTGATTATTTTTTAGAGGCATCGAACTTTATGAATTAAATTAACAGTTAATATTGCAGAGAACATGTTTCAAAATGGGTTTTAATTTAGTTCTTTCTTAATCAACAACCAATTTTTGTTTTAGGATGGGAAGTCATCAATTGAATCATTCTGGTTTGGGTGGAGCAGAAGAGTGTGTCAGACTCTTACTGACTGAAAACCCATGCGTGTTCCTAATGCCCTTTGCCCCAATGTGGAAAGCTTCACAATTTTGCGTGTCATCCTTGCGAAGCGACCATGCTAATGTTCTCTGTATCTTTCCAATTTTAGTATATGTACTGCCGAAGCAAGTACAAACAAAAGTTATATTATCATAATATGAGATAATTTTTAATTCAACGCTAATTAGGCTGTTACATGCATAATTAACATTACAATGAATTTCTACGTTACATTTGTAATTGTTATTCATCAGGAAAATAGCAAAAGATGTGAACTAGCTAACTTCAACATTTATATTTAAAAAAAAACGGATTAATTACTATACTATTATAATACATTATGAATTAAATGGAACTAATTGCTCGAAAAAACTAGCTAAATTCACGTCTGTCTCAGTGATAATAATAATTATTATTATCTGTAAGGTAATTTAACGCTTATTTTGAACATTTTTTATACCTGACAAATCAAACTCTTTACTCTGAATTCTAGGAGACGAAAAATAACATATTGTAATTTTTAAATCATAACTCTTAAGACCTTCAAGACGCATTTTTTGTTAGATATGAAATAGTCAACAGAATCAACTCAACAACTTTTGATCTAAAACTTACAAAATAATTACCGCTATCATTGGAATGACACACATACTTTCGAGCATGGCACTGATCGGAATGTTGTAGTTACGTAACAATTTTCAAGTTTAAAGTCTCGCTGACTCTCGCCCTACAGACCTAGAGACCGATACTTCAAAGGTACCTACGTAATAGTTCTCATTTCCGTAATTCCATGGTACAGATTGTATCAAAATTATGATACCATTCTATAAACAGTAGGAGATCTGTTAAAGATTACAATGAAGAAATGAAAAGAAAAGTCCTATCCAGCAACGGCGGTCCCATAGTAGGTCCCTAAGGAACCTTACCTAAACGATATAGAAACTCAAGATATTTTAGTGATCTAAATAAAATATAACAGTCTAATTAGAAAGTTAATAACCCATGGCATTACTTGGCGATGTGATTGAATCCACCTGTTACAGAGAAAGTACTGATCACTGATCGAAACATGAGTATGGTAAAACTAGAACGAATCATTCCTGATCTTTTTTTTTTACTAAATGTTCAGGACGTTTAAGCTTCCAGGCTATTTTTTTAAGGAAATTTAAACGCCCTAGGTGAAGCGGAAGGCCGTGTCAGACTCTTACTGACTAAAACCCATCAGTGTTCCTTCTAAAGCCCTTTGCGTTCCAGGGCCGCGGTTACTCTTTCGAACAAATTCCGCAACCCTGACAGGCTCTGGCCCCAGCTGGCCCCGTCTCCTATGCTGACATTTCTTTGAGGCGCGCGTGAAACACAACACGTTATCGACCTGGGCCTGGTGGTGATTGGACAGCGAGCCACCCAACGCTCGCCATCCGCAGGCCTGCGCCTACGGTGGCCAGGGATCGCTCTGCGACTCCCAACGCCCGGGGCGTGCTCTCCTGTAACGGCGGTTGGGCGAAGGCCTTGTCTTTGCCTAGCGCAGCCCACCTCCTTCTTCGCTAGCATTACTGCTTCGCAGAAGAAGGTGATCGCTTCCGAAGCCTCCTCGCTCCGGACCATAGATTTAACCAAGGCCGGACGCGAGAGGTCGCCGCCACCGATCGCCCTATGGGTGGTGCCCAGCCCGAGCTTGCAGGCTTAGGTTTGCAGTGTGACGGCGAAGGATGTGGATGATTTATAAGTAGTAGTACGTTTGACCTTAGTATGAATAAGAAGACAGAATTTAACAGAAGAAATCATGTCTCTGTGTATGAGACCAAATAGGTTATAAATCTGGAATGATGCAAATGAAAAATAAAAGTTATTCTCTTCTTTTATTGGGTACTAAGTTTCTCTGAGTCTTTGCTTTTATAGCCTGTCCCGCGAGAAACGTATATTTTTCTATGGATATTATTATAGGGATAAAGGGATCAGCGATAATGAAGCTTTAAATGAGGTAAAGAATTTATGTAATAGGACCAAACAAACAAACAATTAAAATGATGTGACCTCTTTATTACATACTTTAGAAGATGTATCAGACTTCAGTTAGAGATTAATCACTAAATTACTTAGGAAGCTTCTGAGTGTCTAGAAAATTCATGTAACATTCTGACAGCCTTGAGCGAGCAGTATTTTGGAATTAGAAAAACATACCTACTTAGTGTTGTGAGTTCTCAAATAGTTATTTGAATTGCGCACATCGATATATTAACAAGCCAGTTTGCATTTGAGAATTATTTAGCACTCACACAAGTATTTTGACAATTTGGATGACAATCGAAATGACGCAGTACGGAAACTATTTAGCATAGTAACAGCTAATTGATATGATTTTTAAAAAAACACATCAACACTATGTAATTACTATTCTTCACCTTTTGAACTAGATGTCAAGGATTACCTTCATAGTTACACAAAACAATTAAATAGTTAAAAATTTTTGAAGGTCGAAGTCTGCTCGTAATTGTATACTAACTCATTTAAATTAAGCTGTGACAGCAGCCATCTTCTGTATACAGAAGACGGAAGTCATGCCACGAAAAACCAAAATCTAAATAACTTTGGAGATAGAGAAAGACCAGTGGTAGGATGATGATGGGATAGAAAGAACAGTGATAAAGGTTGAAAACAGGTGCATACTCATGAACATTAACAACTTTTACTATGGCATTAACTCGAAAATATGAAGTGATCTTCAATAAAATGAAAGGATCAACAATGATTACTTTTTGCGTACACAGGGTTTATCCGATTGTGAAATTTGTTCATACTTCCAGAGTACTTACACCACCAGAAAGAGCAGCAACTTATAGAAAGGCACCATAAGTAAACATACCATCTAAAATTACAGTACGTATTATTTTTGGAATTGTGAACTGTTATCCAATGAAAATACATTTCACAATCTGATTCCGAATCACAATCAAGAATCAAGTGTACATAATCACGAGCACAATCGTAACCTAGGGTCAGACAAAAACATTATATCCTGCAATTAACTTCTCGTGTTACAGTGTCAAAGTCCACACAGTGTTAGAAAATTGAATCATTGTTTTATATCATTAGTTATGGCATGCATTGGTCTGGTAGGCAGCCGCTCCACGTAAAACACTGGTATTCAGCTGAATCCGGTTTGACTGGAAGCCGACCCCAATATAATTGGGAAAAGGCTAGGCAGATGATGATGATGGCATGCATTGAGATGATGTTTCAGCAAAGCAATCAATGTAACATTTACTGAAAATTGCAAAGATTTGCATTCTTCAAAACACAATTTGGAATACTAGTATCGTGGATGAAGTAAACTGTTTAGATAGTTAAGGGACCTGCAAATTTATCTTACTTAAGGTATTCCACTTACCAAGGTCTCGGATATCCAGGTATAAATAAATATCTGTCTCATTTACGGAGGGTTCCATTAATAGAGGTGTGAATAGAGGTTATTTCAGAAATTTATCAACAAAAATGTCCTAGTTAGAGAGGTAATAAAGTGACGTTACTCAGTTACAGAGGTCATACCTATAAAATTCAAAGAAAATAATTTAGCAAAAGTATTCTTTAAAATATAATCTCAGTAAAAGAGGTAAATACACTCACTGTCTCCATAAATGTTGATAAAATCGAAAGAACTAATCCCAAATATAGAGGTTTGTTTTGTCCTACTAACAGGGGTAATCCAGTGCTAAAGGGTCCAGTCCTCACCGACAGTTCCAGCTATGGAGGTTTCTCACTTATACAGGTCCCACTCAACCTAGTTTTACTAGTAATGTATGCGAAATGTAAGCTTAAAAAAAGGAAAATGTTAATTAGGGTACAGAAAACAATCCGAATATTGCTGAAATGGCCGGCTTAAAATTTCAGACGACGAGGGAAAGACGAAGTTGGAAAGACAGGCTCCAAATAAAAATAAATAATTACTGAAGTACAGAATAACAAAACAACTAAGTAATGAGCATGTTTTGATGTAATTAGGAAGAAAGGAGCCATTTTCCAATTTAATTACATAAGTTACACACAGCATGGTTTCACCATCTCTATCAGCCGCCAGGGAAGAAGCTAAACTACTTCTGACAAAATTATGCTAAAGTATTCAACCACCGATGATTTTTCGCTTCAATACATCGTTGGCACTATAAGCAAACATACTCAACTACATAAGTTTAAAACGTTATTGCTAGCACCGAGCATTGAGTATAATACACCATTGCTCAACATGCCATACGATACCAGTTTGTCGGTAGTGACAATAAAGTGATCAGCTCAAAGATTGCAATAACATTATAGTGACAAGTTTTCCTTTCAAGGAAGCTTCTGTCGAGAATTTTTTGAACATTTTTCTTCCTACAGATAATCAAGTTTTATGAAATTTCTTGGTGGCATAATTTGCCATGATCTTCCTGTCCTTTTTCTTTATTAGTAAGGGTTGGTGCTTGGGGTAACTAAAATAATTATATTTTTCTAAATTCCAACTGCTAAGCAAAAATCGCTACAAGTTAATTATTCAGCTGTATTCAGTTGGACTTGAAGTCAACTTCAACATGCTTGAGGAAAAGTTATGAAGATGATGATGAGTGAAAATTTATAAAAAATGGGTTAAATGGGAAAACTTTCGGTATTAGTTTGATATGTTAATTCAGGACCTCATAAAAATGTGGAAAACAGGACAAATTAAAACAATATTATGTCTCCAGTAAGTTTTCAATCCATTTTCAAGAGTTTTCCGTGACATTAAGCAAAATGAATTTTCCAAAGCTACAGTCAATTGACATTTATTTCAATGCAACCTTGGGGTCGAAATTTCTCTAAAATAACAGCTAAAGCAATATTTCTCAAGTAAAAGTGTCACATAAAAGACAACTTCAACTTTAATGTCAACAAAGCTTACGTTAAGCAAAAGAGATCCTGCTATGAAATTAGCATCTTGATAATCCTTTCTAACAATCGTTGAAGGTTTCTTATAAATTTCCAAACGCCAATAATAAACACAGGTGCAGCACAATTTCCTAACATTAAAATAGACAGCTCGACGTAAAGATTGCATGTCACAAAAATTATAAGTATGGCCTCACAATAAATTTTACTTTAAGCATAAANATGTGTGTGTGTGTAAAGATTGCATGTCACAAAAATTATAAGTATGGCCTCACAATAAATTTTACTTTAAGCATAAAATTACTAATCTAGGTTATCGATGTCACACGTTCAGTCAAATTATACTTTCTAATGCAAAACGCACATATTTTATATCAAACAAAAAAAAACAAAACTAACCTCTGCTTTTTGATGTGATCGACGAAAACGGTGGAAAAACTTAAAAATGAAAATTTATAAAAAAGGTCCTTTTTATAAAATTTCAAAATCACTCGCGATTTTCGAGTCGCTCCGGTTTGGACGAGCGACTAGCGCGGTGATTGGAAGGCAACTGAGGCTGTTATTGCGAGCTTGCGCACACGCAACGGCCGGTTTAAACCTCCGGATGAATGAAGCCTAGTTTACAAGAAGTAGGTGTAGAGCTCACTAGATTTTGAAGAACTAGTTCGTTACACATGACACGTGTATTATTATATTATCTAACCGGTAGTAGTTGCAAATGAGTTCCATTAGCTATGCTTAGCCATAATAGCGGTTTAATACATTATTACGTATTAATTGATGTTGAATGAAAAATGAACATTATGCTTTCCGGCCGTGTTATTTTTGTTTATTAAATTCAAAGTGTTCAATACAAAAATAAAATGAAACTAATTAAAAATTATGATATTATTGAGGGACATAACTGTAACTGGAATAAAATTTTCAGTTTTCATGGAAAATTTTGGTGCTTTTTTTTAATTATAAAAATAGATAACAGGGATTCTATTTTTATTGCAATTTATTTTCCATGATAGAGATCGGTGCACGGAGAAATTACCTGAGCTTATTTAAAACGTTTTTACGTTGCTATGAAATTTAAACGTCTTCTGCATGATTTGCCGTAAGATAGATTATAGCTTTTGTTACCTTTCTGGTGATCATAAAGGTTTTAATTTTATTGAAAAAGTTGGTTGTCCAGTCCCTTGACCAAAGGCTACGGAGTGGCAGTGTCCCCAAATTGTTGGGTATTTTAACCAGTCGACAGCAATGCAAAGAAGTTTTCGTCGCAATATTTTAGTTCATTTTTAACCGACTTCATAAAAAGCCATATTTTCACCAATTGTCAACCGATTTGGGTCATTATTTTTTTGTTGGAAAAATACTTTCAATTTGGTGAAGATCCAGCTGAACGGTCATCTCTCAGGTGCCACGGTTTATTTTGATTTTTTGTACTTTGAACTGTTGCTTTTTTTTTACTTCGGACGTCTTGCAAGTCTTTCAAGTCGTTCCGTGTCCGTGGTTTCTTGCGCGTTCTTCTCCATAGAGATCTACGCTTTGGAACGTGCAAATAGCTTCATCTCTTTGGACAGACCGACCTTGACAATACAAAAGTACCTGTAATGGTTAAATTAAAATAAATGCCTTGAGTTTGAGTTTGATCTGATGATGAACTTATATAATAACTTTAATTATGGAAGTCGGTGTCAAAAAACGAAGAAACAGCCAAAAACACCGACTTTTATACTTTGTTGTGTTTTTTATTTGGAAGTCGGTTGTTTTTTTTTGTGAAAAAGTTTTTTTTGAGTTTAGTCACAGTCAGTTTCAGAGTAGGGACAGGTCGCTTTAATGCATGGTTAGATTTAGAAATCTGTGTGATTTTAAATCTTTTAATTGATCTTAACACATCCTATTACATTAAAAGTCTTCATTTCATTAAGTCAAATCGAAATTTAGATTATTTGATTTTTCATTTTAAAAAAATCGTGACAAAGATAATAAAAAAAAATTAAAACAAAATATGCGAATATGGCTTTGTTTGTATGTTTTTGTTTAGGTACTTAATAATTAAAAAAAAATCACTTGATCGTTAATTATAGACAACTAAAGATCGAAAATAAAACATAAATTCTAAAAAAATATTAATCAACCCCTATGTGGGAGGAATTGTCAACATTTGAATAGAAAAACAATTTGGTTAAATTGCATATTCAAAGAACACACAAAAATATAAACGCGGATGTTAATCAATTTATTCGACTCAGTTGTGAACCATTCCTTATTCGCTTGTTAGTCCATTATAATTTCGACAGTGTATTGGTAATCGTTGTGGTAAACATCGTGCATACGTTGATTTTTAAAATAGTTAGAATTTTTTTTTATACATTTATAAATTTAAACTTTAAAGGTACTTAGTACGTGCAGTTAAGAACGTGTTAAATCCTACTTTAGTTCTTCATTTTATATTTTACAGTAAAACCATTTACAAAAAATGTAAAAAGTACAAGGAGTTTAGTAAGTAAGTACTTACAAGGGCAGGCTTAATTCACAGTTAAGTTTTCTCCCAGCAAATCTTTGAGTGACAGAGCAATATCACAATTTTATAGGGTAGGATCCAGTGTACAATTTTAAAATAATGAATATGAGACGAATAAACAAAATATTAATATACCTTCGTACATAAAGCCAACATTCAATAGGTTTCCAGGCTCAAGTACAGTTTTAAAAATACTCAATATCAAATTCTTAACTCAGAAACCGGCTATTAAGCCTAAGGCATTATTTATTTATAGTTTTATAGTCACGCGGTCAAATCTAAAATTTAAATTACTCATGTTTAACGTTAAATATTGTTTGAGTTAATTGACACTGAAAACCTGGCAAGAGACTTAACAATGACACAATTTTGGATTTTAGGAGCAGTGGTAGTCCAGTGTTGATAGATTCCGACTTACAAATTCCACACACCGTCACACCATCAAAGATGGAATGACAGCTCATTTTGTGATCACGTGACATTTTGATTATATTGATTGACAGCTCACCTCGTGATCACTTCACCCAAGCCTTCACTTCGACATGTTTACAGAATCGACCGGATTCTTACCTAGTCACGCAACATACTAAAAAACACACACATCACACACAAACATGTTGGAGTGAAGTGAACACGAGGTGAGCTGTCAATCCATAAAATCAAGATGGAATGACAGCTCACTTCGTGATCACGTGGCATCTTGATTATATGGATTGAAAGCTCACCTCGTGATTACTTCACTCCGACATGTTTACAGAATCGACCAGCTACAATTTTCTAGTGGCTATAATTTTCCAGCCAAAGTAAAATGTCTTTTTTAATCTGGAAATTAGTAACATTTCTGCAAAATGCAAGGATGTTTTAGTGTTTGAATGAATTTGATGATTGACATATTATTATTTTTATTATAAATGTTTTTTTATTATTATTTCCATCAATTAATTATCCGATTTGATTATTGGTATCAAAATGTTAACATTCTGTATTGTTTTTGTTAATTTTAAATTTGTTTGTGTAAGATTATGACTCTCTGAACGTGTTGGTACTTACTATAAGTGCAGAGAGTAATTAAAGCTAAATAAATAAGAGTTTTATAATGCGTCACTCATGGTAAACTAAAGATTTTGTGATCTTTAGTTTGAATTTCACGAAATCTTCTAACCATGACAGGCTTTGCCCAAAATATCATATTCTAGTCTGGGCTTGACATGCTTTCTCAAAACATTGAATAATCTTTATATAACGAATATTAATATTAATGTGTTATACTTCTAGATTTTTTCTAAATGTGTTTGTGCGCCTAATTTAATATATTTGCATATTTATGTGGGTAAATAATAAATAATGAGTTGATAAGTCTGCATGGTAAAAACATTTTTTAAGTAAAGTTGTCCAGCGCAATACCTGAGGAAGCAGGTTGCTTAATCTATCTTTTTTTAGACGAAACTATTATAAATAAAAGAAAGTTTAATGAAGAGAATGTTTTGAAAATGGGTAAGTTGATTTTTACTTATTTTTATTAGGCTTTTTTTAGTTTGCAGTTGATTGAAAATTTGTTTTTGTAGGAACGTACAATATTTTACTTTATTAATAAGTTAACGGACGAAAACTTAAAATGTGTGTCTATAATTTAATAATGTGACAATATTGTCGACTCTTCTCTGCATATGGTGGATTAATTGTAAGTATACAAGATGAAATTTTAATGGTTGTTTTTCCGCAGCGAAATGAGTTTGTCTTGGTAATACAATCGATTTATGAAAAATAATAAATTTAAAATTAAGAAATGGCAGAATAACAATTGTGAGCAACAAAAAAAATACTACGCAAGACAGCTTATTTTGCTCTGAACATTTATGAATGCTTTTCACTAGTAGTAGTCTACGTTACTATTGCTTCTCACGCTTTCGAGTTTATGATTTTTTTTTTTATTATTTGAAAAAGCAATCATTTTTATTTTTTAAGTTTAACTTATGTTTCGATAGTATTACTGATGGATAATCGTTTTGCCGCGGGAAAACAACCATTAAAATTTCAGCGTGTATAGAGTACGTAGCAAAGATCACTCATTTCAATA
Source organism: Mamestra configurata (assembly GCA_002192655.3). Classification (NCBI taxonomy): domain Eukaryota; kingdom Metazoa; phylum Arthropoda; class Insecta; order Lepidoptera; family Noctuidae; genus Mamestra; species Mamestra configurata. Next base: position 28,041 of record NDFZ01003690.1, read on the forward strand.
TCAACATTTTGAAATGAATGTCCTTTGCTACCCTTATAACAACAATACATATATTTAGTTACATATCGTCAAAAAAATATCTAACTAATTTATACCTACGACATATGTACATATGTCGTAGGTATAAAAACTACGAAAATAACTGTGGCCAATTTCGATTGACGTCAAAAGTCAAGGTTTCACTACGGAAAATAAACTACTTTCAGTGCAAAAATTGTCAGCATGAACAAATAAAATATAATAAGAATAGAAATACCGGACCGCGTCGAAGACGCAGCGTTTAAAGGCCTCCCCATATACTATCTATTCTGAGAGCAATGTGCACTGCCACTTCAGTTTGGCGATCCTTCGGGTTATGTGGGTAACCTTGATTCTCTTGCGGATGTCATAATTCGATCACGCAAGGAAACTTTGAGCATTTTTTTTTTAAATGTTGCCCCACATTAGGAATTTCTCATGTATCGTGGGTGCGATTACAAATATACAGATACATACAGCCAGACCCAGAACAACTATTTGTAGGCCATATAAATATTAATCCGTGCGGGAATCGAACCCGCGACACGCGCAACAGTCAATCGCTCCACTGCACCAACCTTGTCGTCAAGACAACCGTTCTCAGTCTAAATACCCCATCTGATTTAAAGTCCGCTAGTAAAAATTTGTAAATAAAAATCCAAATTCTTCGCTTAATTTAAAAGTATGGGAACGATTCGGACCGCTTTCAACAAGTGCATGTTCGATGATTTCATGGCAAACGTAGAATCCGCTATTCGCAGCAACCCTCGAGCCTTCTGGAGTTAGGTATGTATAATCAAAAAAGCAAAACATCTCCTACCTTTCTGTGCTGCGTTTTGGAAGTCGGTCCTTTAGCAATGGTGAAGAAATTTTGCAATTTCTTCGGTAAATATTTTCTGTCAAACTTTCGTGAATCCACCAGTGCTGAGAATAGTGCACAATACTAGTACAATGGTACCACAGAGCGTACTGATTACAGTCCATACAATATTGCTGCTATCGAGGTTTGTGAAGACGAGGTTATGAAACTTTTAAAGCATTTGGATATCTGCTGGTCCAGACAAGCTCTCACCGGTTTTCATAGTAAACTGTGCTACAAGCTCTCGATTCCGCTTACAATCTTATTCAGACGATCTCTGAATACCGGGGTTATGCCTGCTAGTTGGAATTCGGTTTATATAACTCCTATTCACAAAAAAAGTTACCAAGAAATTATGCGTGTTTGCTAAAATATAGTGTACAGGCAAGTTTACTCTGCTCTCAGGCTCAGTTTCAGCGAACACCAGTATAGCATCTTGGGTGGTCGGTCAACAACTACAAACCTCGTTCTCTGTAGTAACTACTTGTCAAAGAAAACCCAATAACACTTAAAGAAGGATTAAGGAATTTCTCAATGACAGCCCGAAGTTTGGAAGTTAGTGGTGTGACACCCCCGTGCCTCGGTGCGCACGTAAAGCCGTGGGTCCTGCGCCAGATCACTCTCCGGTCGTGTCGATTTGCCGTCCCGATGGAATATGAGAGTGATGGAAGAGGGAGTGCACCTGTGTTTGCGCACACACTTGTGCACTATAATATGTCCCGCGCCGATGGCTAGTCTCAGTTGAAATTGACCGTCATGGCCGAAATCAGTCAGGAGGACTGTATGTATATACTGGTCAGAGGCTATTTCTAATCGATCCCAAATTGACGTCATAGATACAGCCAAATTGACGTCATAGATACAGACTATGCTAAATGTTTCGACATAATTGATCACGTCGATCTCATGCGTAAACTTCTATCGATGGGCATTAGGGGTGATCTTTTCCGTTAGTTTAAGTCGTATGTGGATGACAGGTGTTAGACTGTTGTGCTGAATGAGTATTCATCAAGATCTGGAGTTCCTCAAGGATCTTTATTAGGGCCGCTCTTATTCAATTTATTCGTCAATGATATTGATTCCTGCTTCTTTCACTCGAAAATACTTATATATGCGGATGACATGAAAATTATATCAAAGATATCCTCTTTATCAGATGCTCTATCATTGCAGGAAGATCTAGATAGGTTCCAGTACTGCTGTCTCACTAACAAGCTTTATTTAAACGTCTCCAAGTGTTACATGTGCTGGAAGCCCATACCTATCACATTTGACTATAAACTTTTTGACAGATTGCTAGCTAGGGTTAACACAGTCAAATACTTTGACCAACACGTTGAAAAAATCATTAATAAAACATCAAAATCACTGGGGTTCATTTTGAGAGTCTCGTTTGAAGTCAGGAGCATCAAAGCATTAAATTTCTCTACTGTCATTTTGTTCGTATTCATCTCGAGTCTCCTAATTACAACATATACATCAATCGATTGAATACCTAGTTTTGAGGTTGTTTCCGGCCTATAACTTATATTCTATCTATATATATACACTCATTTTGACAAAGATTCCATCTACTTCCTCTTTCTGAACGTGGAAGAATTGCAGACTTGGCGTTTTTATTTAGAATTGCGAACGGTTCAACCAAGCTTCCCGAATTGCTGAGCAAAATTGGACTGCGGATTCCTTCTACTTTTCAGCGCAATCCCTGTCCAGTGCATACTCCTGTGGTAGGAACGAATTACAGACGAAATCATACTTAATCAAAGCGAGTCATAAATATAATGCGGTCTGCCGGGGCATCGACATCGATGTTTTCAGTATTAGCATTTCAACATTGAAAAGGACTCTTTGTAATTTATTTTTAAATAACGTAAACTAATTGAACACAATTTACGCAGTTCGAAACACATTATAACTTAAGATAATGTTTTAATTAAAACTCTGTTAAGTGTCTACCTTGTCAAATAGTTTTGTTTTTGTTTATAAGCTCTCATCTATCTGTGCAGCTTTAATTGGCCTTATTTTTAATTTTTAATACTCTTAATGNAAATCACTGGGGTTCATTTTGAGAGTCTCGTTTGAAGTCAGGAGCATCAAAGCATTAAATTTCTCTACTGTCATTTTGTTCGTATTCATCTCGAGTCTCCTAATTACAACATATACATCAATCGATTGAATACCTAGTTTTGAGGTTGTTTCCGGCCTATAACTTATATTCTATCTATATATATACACTCATTTTGACAAAGATTCCATCTACTTCCTCTTTCTGAACGTGGAAGAATTGCAGACTTGGCGTTTTTATTTAGAATTGCGAACGGTTCAACCAAGCTTCCCGAATTGCTGAGCAAAATTGGACTGCGGATTCCTTCTACTTTTCAGCGCAATCCCTGTCCAGTGCATACTCCTGTGGTAGGAACGAATTACAGACGAAATCATACTTAATCAAAGCGAGTCATAAATATAATGCGGTCTGCCGGGGCATCGACATCGATGTTTTCAGTATTAGCATTTCAACATTGAAAAGGACTCTTTGTAATTTATTTTTAAATAACGTAAACTAATTGAACACAATTTACGCAGTTCGAAACACATTATAACTTAAGATAATGTTTTAATTAAAACTCTGTTAAGTGTCTACCTTGTCAAATAGTTTTGTTTTTGTTTATAAGCTCTCATCTATCTGTGCAGCTTTAATTGGCCTTATTTTTAATTTTTAATACTCTTAATGCTTAGCTGTAAGTTTTCCTAAAACTGTAAAATAAAAATAAATAAAAAAATATAAATACAGTTCTGTTCACAAATGTGCACGGTATTTACCAATTATTAAATACAATTTCCACAGTACACAAAATACGGCCATATTATTATGTCACTGGTTCGAAAGGTTATAATGATTTTCAAGCCGAGCTAATTGAAAATTTAAATGATTTAATAATGTATGTAGTGGAACAACATAAATGACGTTTAACATTACAATCGATTTTATTTAGATATTTTTGTCCACAATAGTTTTAGTCAAGTCAAGGTTTTGTTAGGTGACGGTTGTACAATTGTTGTTGATTGATGCAAAGCCTTTGATCATTAGAATATTCCGATGAATATTCAAATATTTGGTAAGGAAGGTCATCCCTGTTTTCCGGTTTCCAACCGTCTCTGAAAAAGGTAGAGGTTCTTCTTTGAGCAGAAATTATTTATATTTAAAATTGATTTTTTCATGTTATTTCGTATTATGTTGTTAGAATACACAATTGAAGAACTCGATTAAGGAAAACTGGCCAAGAGCGAGACACGAAGTTAAAGTTTCTTGCCTTTAATGTTTTGTGCAGTTTCTTTAAGTTATTTTTTGTTATAGAGGCAATAGTACTGCAGCAATCTACTGTCTGCCTACGGTTCATGAGATACAGCCCGCTCACAGATAGACAGATGAATAGGGATATTCACAGGTCCTCCATCGCGAGCGGTCTTCAGCTTCACCTCGCTCCGCGTCATTTCAATGCTCGTCGCTTCTTTCCAGGTTTTTCGGAAAAACCTTGCTCAATTTTCCGTTAAATTCCAATCCATGGACTGTTTAGGATTGTGATGGGAATCCCTCAAGAGCGTGTGACCAATCCATCTTCACTACTACTACGACAATATTGATCTAGCGGTCGATCGGGCTCTCGTAGCATTTTTAGAGGTCTCAGGCGCACGACGGCGCGGTTGCAGCAGCTCCCAGGGTAGACCAAGAGACGTGGATGACTCAGACTGGATAGTGTTCCAGCACAAAGGATGGTTCATTTTCACTTTATAGGTAGGTAGGCAAGTAATGCGCACAGCAAAGGAGTGGGACTCTCTACCTTTTTTTTTAAGGATGGGAAATCATCAAATGACTTCTTCCGCTCTGGGTGGAGTGGAAGGGCGTGTCAGACTCTTACTGACTAAAACCCATCCGTGTTCCTTCTAAAGCCCTTTGCGTTCCAGGGCCGCGGTGACTCTTTGGAACAAATTCCGCAACCCTGGCAGGGGACTCTCTAAAGTGAACAGGCTTTTGCCGGGTAAGCTCACTCCATCGTCAACTTTGTCTCTGTCACTTCTGACCAAGACTAGAGTCAGGAGCTCAAATTAAAAAAAAATGGTAATTCTGCTCTCACCAACAACTATTCCCTATCTGGCTTTCGCGCCCAGCCCCCATCCCAACTAAAACAAATTTATAACAGCTATAAGAAATAAACCATTATATTGTAGCAATGAGTATGATTTTAAGCTCTGGACCAATGACCAGACCGTCAAAAAATAGGAAATCACGTGATCAATCATTTACATTTCAGCACTTCGACACAGGATTTCGTCTATATACATATAGATTTGACTTGGTCCTTTGCAGCTGGTGTAGCGTAATACAGAGTTTCAATGAAATAATAGGCCGGCTTATACTGGTTTTGTTACCACTGACGCAGTGGCCTAGCTAGTCTCAAAGGGGCCCTGTATCAAACATTTTTGGGGGCCCCGTTTTTAGGGGTATTGTTTTTTAAACAAAATAGGCCTACTAGCTCAGCACTGTCTTGGCAGGCCACGGAGGAGATGACGCGACTAAATGTATTGCTTTACGTCCACACGTCGGGGCCCTTATAACCCGAGGGGGGGCGTATCTTTGATACGGCTGATACGGCGGTAGCTACGCCCCTGCACTGACGCATGAACATGCGACAAGGCAAAATGTACCTAGACAGTTTTAGCGCTTTATCTAAAGGGAGAGGTGTCTTTCACACACTGTCGCTTTTATGCATCGCAAACACTTTACTCACAAAAGCAGTGTGTGCAACTAAATGTACCTACTGCACTAATGTAAGTAGTATTTTAAGTACGGTTTTGTAGAAATGAGGTCATTAATAATAATAATATAATAATAATATCTTAGGACAACTCACACACGGTCATCTGATCCCAAACTAGGCAGAGCCTG
>NDFZ01003691.1:0-22116 GCA_002192655.3 Mamestra configurata
ACTCGCTTACAAAACGAAACTATAGCAAGACGCAACTTTTTGAAGGAAATCGCTATGTCTCTGCTAAAACCACAGATAGAAAAGAGGTCTTCTATCACTACTTTGCCCTGACATATCCGAAACAGAATGTTTCAAGTACTTGGCAGAGAAGAAAATACAGACAGACCAACCTTGCCAGGGCCTAGTAATGTGCGCGGACGATGTTCGATCTGCCCTACCAAAAAGGACAGAAAAACCAAAACACAATGCCAATTTTGCAATACTTATATTTGTAGAGATCATACTTCATTTATATGTATTAATTGTAATGAAAAATTAAGCCAAAACTAAGATAAGACTGTTGTAAAATTGATATAGAAAAAAAATTAAACTATTTCATAGTAGATTTTTACGTATAATTTGGAGACTGATTATAAAAAATATGCTACGTGTTAAGTTTAATGTTGTTCCACTATTTAGAAGATTGTTGATATTTATGATAATAAAAAAGATTTTAGTATGTTTCTAGATTAAATAAAAAAGTTAAAGTTATATTTAGTTCCTATATCGTAAAAAGTAAGATTTAGCAGTGATCTCTTGAATTTTGTGATTTATATTACTTTTTTTTCTCTAAATAATGAAAATTTATTATTTTAAAGTTTGTTTTGTAACCCTCTTTCTAAATAATTTACAAATACTCCCGAAATTTAATTCAGTTATTAAAAACAATACATTCAAAATCTGGGTCTTTTCGACCCTCGCGCGACTGTTTATGACTTAAAAAGAGACGCGAGTACCGACGCGGGTTAAACTAAATCCTAAACGATAGTGTTAGTAGTTCTTAAATTATATTAGTTAAGACACATTACAAACTAAATAAATTTCATTTAACTTTATTTCATTTCACAGGAATAACTGAAATTATACTAATCCTATGCCCAACCCAGTCTCTTTAGCACGCAATGGGCACTCCCATTGAGTCTAGAATTATACATTTAGACCAAATCGCATATTTATTACCCAGCCTAAAATATTTTTAGTTAGGGGAATTCAACATGCCACCTTTACCCTACTCCACCCTTTCCGTCAAATACTCGGAATTACCTTTCATTTTGGCTGCTCAACAGGTGTCATGTTGTTTTATGGTCCCTATTAACTGCAAGTTGCGAACCTATTGCCATTAACCTTTTGAACGCCATTGTCACGTAAACATGACAAGCAAGCGCGTGTCCTGCACGCCTCATGTCACTAATATGTGAAAAAAGTACGGCGAATTTGTGGCTTGGCGTCGGGGGCACGCCGATGAGTTTATGCTCTGGTATTCAAAAGGTTAAACGAGCTTAAATCGAGACTCCTAGTTACAGTACTGTTGCACAATTGTTCGAAAAAGTTACAAGCGAAAAAGCGAGAAAGAACGGAATGAGTCATTTGAGGATTTCTCATTTAAAAAAAATCGTGAGCGAGCAGGATGCTGTGGTGGTTACGTCATCGAATCCTGCACACAGGGCTGACGAGATTCATAACCATGACATCGCCTGCCAGGGTTGCGGAATTGTTCGAAAGAGTTACAGCGACCCTGGAACGCAGAGCATTTGAAGGAACACGTAACACATTTTAGTCAGTAAGAGTCTGACACTATCCCGCCCCGCCGACTAGGCCGGATATCAGGCTCTGCAGTCGTTTTTGCAAAAAGGGAGCTCTACAAAGTTAAACGATTTTATAAAACACCACTCGAAAGAAGTTTGTCACAAAGTTTTTGCAAGCCGCAGACTTCGTCGCATAAAAACTTCATCGACGGCGTTTTCCCATTCGAAGATTCCTTGAAATATTTTAAGTATTTATTTCCAATCATAGCTTGGAGATGGCGGGATGAACCCCTTTTAACAAGAAGTCCTTAGTGGCGATATATAAAGTGAAACCGAAGCCTTTACACTGCAGTGCCAAATTACAGGCTGATTGTATGAAAATAAAAAAATAATCGAACTCGACTCGGAGCCACAGAATACCACATGTTTCAATTCTTTAGACTTAACCAGTTCGCCACCTGCCCAAATGGTAAACTCATGCGTCAACATTCACATACAAAAACCAGACGTTTTGTTAATTTTCAATGCGTTCAAGAGTTAAACCACGGGCACGTAGTGTTTTGTTTTGTGTCGCGGCATAAATCAATCAAACGAATCTATTTAGGACTACGTCATATCACAACGAGTTTTGTAGCCAATCAAATGCGTGAGTACACTGAATACTGGGCTTTGTTTTTGTTTATAAGAATCTGCACATCTGAACAAAGCGAAAGAAGTATGCTTAGCAGGTGGCGTTTAGTAGTTTCTGCCTTTCCCTATGAGAAAAAGACGTCACCGGAAAATTGCAAACGCCGTAAGATTGTAAAATATCGCGGGAAGTTGTAAACAATTTTTCCTTAATAAGACCCTGATATATTAGAGACTATTGAATTTGGATGGGATGACTTGTCTACAAAACGATATTTTTACAGTAGGTATATCGAGAAATTATAATCTACAAGCTGTGCCCGTGGCTTCGCTCCCGTCAACTGTTACCTACCCTACCTACCCTCCCTACCCTACCTATCTACCTACCCTACCCTACTTACCTACCCTTCCTACCTACCCTACCCACCTCCTACATACCCTACCCTACCTACCTACCTACCTATTTTGTTTTTTGTTTTTAAACCTTCCCTGTAATCTGGCGAACAAAAAAAAAGAATTAGCCAAATCGGTCAAGCCGTTCTCAAGTTATAGCGTGACCAGAAGAAATAGGGGTTCATTTTTATAACAACGACAATGACAATGACAAACACAACAAAAAAAGAATTAGCGAAATTGGTCCAGCCATTCACGCGTGATGCCGTGACCAAGGCAAATAGGGATTCATTTTTATATATATAGATAAATATTTATTACAATCTTACGGAGTCTACAATTTTCTGGTGACATATACAGTATGAGGTTAAATCCAGTATCTATGTTTAGCACAACTTAGGAACGCCGTCATGGACCGAATGACTAAATACGTGCCAAAATATATAATAAAAACTAGGTACATACATCAATGGAAAAAGTTAAAAATAACTAACGCCTTTGTTAATAAAAAAACTGCTCAAAGAAAAGGTTTTTTAAAGGCACAAAAGAAACAAACACATTGACAAGTCAGCTACCAAACACAATCACATTCGCTAACCGCTATAGTATGCGCCAGATAAATGTGGAATAAAGTATATTGACCTTTCCCTAATAACTGTTCATAGGTACCTGAACAATTAAATATGAATCGTTTTTCATTATTAGACAATGTTAAGGATCACGAGAGATGATGATTCGGGACAGCTTTGTGTCATTAATTCCGTTTTTCAAATTAAAAATGTCAATAATTGTAGGTGGGTCAATGACCGTTATTCCACGATTATCTGGCGCCTACTATAGTGACAAAAACTTAAAAATATACCTTTTACATACATTAGGTATGTATGTATATGTCACCGGAAAATTTCAGACTCCGTAAGATTGTAATAAATCTTGATTAGATTATAATTTCTCGATATATTCCAATATATCCGTGTCTTATTTAGAAAAAATAGTTTACAATTTCACGCGATATTTAACAATCTTACCGCGTTTGCAATTTTCCGGTCACATATTATACAACATTCTATTCGACTTCTTACGTACTACTGTCTATCAGCCTTGCCTTCTCCCAACTATGCTAGGTTCGGCTTCCAGTCTAACCGGATTCAGCTGAATACCAGTATTTTACATGGATCGCCTGCCTATCTGAACGAACTCCACAACCCAGTAACTAAGTATCACGATGCTCCTTGGCGAGATAGGTGTCAGATTTCGTGGCTACTCAAAACGACTGTCAAAGATCTACAAATGACAGAAGAAGTTAGACAAGAAAGGAAAAATAAGAGTTTATTTGCGTCAAGAATGAAGCATACCAAAAAACAAGAGAGTGATCTAATCAGGGTTCCGTTTTTACCCTTTGAGGTACGGAACCCTAACGATAATAAACAAAATTATAAAAGTTATCAGCAATAGTTTAACGTGCTTTCCGAGGCACGGAGGAAAATCTCGGGATAATAAGGTGGTCATCCATCCAGTCACCGACCTCGGCAAGCGTTGCTTAGCCATCGATCGCCCCGTGGAGCTGTAATTATTTACCCATATCTCCTCCAACTAGTATGAGATGTTTGTTCATCAATCACGCCTTAATGGCTCCTCGGAATGGCACACGGGTACAACATGGCTTTGATGCCCCATGGCCATAGGATTTTATTTTTATATTAATATTATTATCCTTCGAACGTTTCAAAGCGGGCAAAACCGTCAAGCTAGTTTTTGTTTTTTTGCGCAACGGGAATTTAATACTACTTGATTGACTGATAACAATGCCATAATAGGTAGGAACTAAAGCATGTATCACTCACTGATAATAAAGCAATGCCATGGTTAAAACCCACAAAATGTAATGACGTTCAGTCGGATTGAAAACCTCTTCCGTATTTAAAAAATATAATAAAAGAAATACTGACGAAATGAAAACCTTATTTTTGACGAATGAAAAATCGTGCAATTTATTTTGAAAAAAATACAGTGACCTCTAAAAAAGATTTCACTGTTAAAAAAAGGCACAGTAATACCGAAAGACTTTTGAAAAATAACTCTAAAAAGTTCAGCCTATTAAAAAAACGAAACATATTCACAATTTACTTGGAAAATACCACACAGCATCCTGTAAAAACCACCATTTTTACAAATAAACTTGAAATCACTGAAAACTGAACAAATGACGGTAACACAAGAACTTCTGAAAAACGAACCTCCTACTTGTAAAACAGCAAAAAACCGCACTAGTTCCTTTAAATCACCTTTTTACTCAAAAACACAACAAAATGGAAATAATGACTTTTGAAATTTAACTTAAAACCACTGCAAACTGTAAAAAATCACAGTTACACTGTCACAAGGACGTCTGAAAACTAACTGAAAAGTGTTGCAAGTACTCGCAAGCGATTCTGCTATCGCGAGTACAGATAGCAAACAAAACAAATATTTGATCAGTTTTAATATTTTATTATGTCGTAATATGTTTGTTAATATCACACAATAGATAGATATGGATGTTATTTTAGAATATTGTTTTGCTTTTTGGGGTGGGGAGAGAATTCAGCTTTTATTCATTTTGACATTTATACTTTTCTTCTCTAAGTACCGTTGTAAGGAGTGGAGGCCTTGCCCAGCAGTGGGACAGTACAGGCTAGTAATAATATTATCAGTGGTCAGAGGTCAATAGTTCTTCCATAGTATATAGTAATCAGTCCACTAAACCACCCACAGCTAATTTGTTCATATTCTGCAATAGTTCTGCACCTACCGGGGGGTATACTTTTAGAGTGCATACAGGGATAATCGTCGGCTGGTGGACCATTCCTCTAACGGAGCCTCTGTAAGTTGGCTTTGGCCCCTCGTACGCCTACCAAAGGACCGGGACCCCAGAGTCCCAAGATTGGCAAATATTTAATAAAAATAATAAACTTTCCAACAGTTGCAATGATATCAAAACCAAGAACATTCACACTCCATTTGTAACCGCAACGACAAAACTATCTCACTTCATCATTTATCTAGACTTGACAAATACACATTTATGTTATAATAATCTAAATAGTTCTGTTTTACTTTGCTACAGGAAATTGACACTTATTGACCAATAAGTAGTACTAGCACTCGCACACCTATTTTATGAAACTTAGGTATTATTAGGAAACCTTAAAATTATTTCTAAATAGGCAATGCTGCATTATTTCTAGGAAGGTTGATTTTTTGAATGTTGTTAAGTTAGATTCAAAGTGCATGAAATTATCTTGAGGGCACATACTCCTGGTATAGAAATTGATTATAATCTATCTCTGTTCAGCTGTTCGGGCTTGATTGAGTTACAAATATCCACCCCAACTTTCATCTTCAAAATAATTAAAGACTAAAATGAAAAGAAAAAAATGGACTGGAAATGGTAAAAGAGTGGTATAAGAACATTTAACAAACTTATTCTGCACACCATACCGGTATCCTTTATCTACAATGCTACACGTTAATGCTGTAACCGCGCCTCCATCGAGCTGCGAGCACGCGATGCTCTAAGCACGCCCACGATACGCTATCATGGCTGTTATAATTGAAACAAACGATCCAGACGAGAATGTCTCGTAATTCAGTTAGAATTACGTGATTTAGAGGCTCATGGCTAAATAATAACAGCCGCACGGGTCGATCTTTAAGGTTAAGCAGCGTTTGCCCAGATCTGTAGATGGGTTAGCTTCTTAACATACCGAGAGTATTCCGTGCATCGGAAAGCACGTTAAGCTGTTAGTCCCAGCTGCCGTTTGTAGATCTTTGGCAGTAGTTACGGATTGTCAGAAGCCAGTAAATTTGACAGCAGTTTTGCTCAGAAGTACCGTGTTATACAGTTACTGGGTTGTGGAGGTCAAATGGAAAGTCCTACACGTGTATGCTGTAACCGCGCCTCCATCGAGTCGCGCTAGCATAGATGTTCTGATTGAAACAAACGATCCAGTCGGTTTGTCTAACTGAATTATGTGTTTTAGATGCTTGGAGAGCAGTTTTTTTAAATCTTTCGGTAAATTAGGAATAATTTTAGCTATATTATGGTTGTGCTACCAATCGGATACTGTAGAGCCGTTTCTGGGACCATCAATTATAGAAAAGATCATGTGTTTTTGCACAGCCAATTGCATCACTCACCGTGCGTTTATTTGTGATGCGTCCATAACTTCTTTCCAGAAACCGGAGTGGGTGAGATAGTCACAATTTATTTGCAGTAAACACGCCTACGAAACGGTATCATAACTGTTTTGATTATAGCAAACGATCCAGACGGTTTGTCTGACTATGAATTATTATGTGTTTTAAACGGTTGGAGAGAGGTTTTTTTTGTGAATCTTTACGTATTTTTGGCGTTATTATGGTTTATATTATAACATGCTATGGCCCCTTTTCTGGACCAAATAATTATGTCAAATTACTAAACGCGTGTTCGTTGCTGTATTTTTGGTTGCCCAACTGTCCCACAATGAGAGTAATGATTTTGATTGGACGAATTTTCAATATTAAATCGCATCATGACGTGCGTTTAATTTTTTTCAGAAACTGCCACAATTTATATTCGGTAAAATGATAGGCCGTCTAAAACCTGCCGTAGTTAGTATTCGGGCTTACTGCAAAAGAATTGTCGCAGTAAAAAAATATGATGTATCGATTTTTTATATAATTTTAGAAAAAAAATAAGTGTTATTATTTTGCTATCCATACAAGTATCTTCTAATGTCATGCTGTGTCGACTGCGTGAACGAAGCATTAGCACGCTTGAATGGCTCGAGTCTGTTTAATGAATATGTCGTAAATCTTAGATATAATAGAAACAGTAGTTCTAATATTATGATGATTCTTGTTTAGAAAATATTTGCGTGTCTACAATTATCGTTATTCATCTATTACACACCAAAACCGGATGAAAGTACCCATTTTTTTTTTGCTGAATGCTTCCAGCCATATTTATTAACAAAAAAAATCGAACCATATGATTAGTATAAATACTGATTAACCGAATTCCAATTTAAAAAAAGAACCCAGTTGATTGGCAGTGCAAGCTTATGATTCGCTGCCAGGGTTGTGGAATTTGTTCGAAAGAGTCACTGCGGCCCTGGAACGTAAGGGACTTTAGAAGGAACACGGATGGGTTTTAGTCAGTAAGAGTCTGACACGCCCTTCCGCTCACCCAGATCGGAAGAAGTCATTTGATGATTTCCCATCCTTAAAATAAATAAAAAAAGCCTAGGATCCGAGGCTTTCACTTTCTCTCTCTGCCAATTGGGTTCCTGCTAATCAAATTCTAAATTTAAACTAATCATATGGCAAGATATTTTTTTATAAATAAGACTGAGGTTTGTTTGATGTTTCATTGTTTGCCAGAACAAGCACAAGTCTACGAAGTTTAGAGTATACTTGGCGAAGAACGGTATCAAATGATATTTTCTCTCACTTTTCGATGATTAAAAATAATATTACTTACAAAGCCACTCTTTGCTTTCTCATGGCGGGACATTCTTCTTTTTTTAACATCCAGATGCATTCTGTAACAAAAAAGAAACTTATTTGACAAAGTACAAAAAATTAAAAAAAGTCTGACAACAGTCTTGCCAAGGGGTACAGTTACTGTTACCCAGTTACTAGGTGTGCAAGTCAGATAGCTAGTTGATGCATGTAAAGTACTGGTATTCGGCTGCATCCAGTAAGCCAAACTTGGGAAAGAGCTAGGCAAACTGCTTGTTTTTGATCGAGCCTTTTTCTAACGCGCCGACGACGCGCGCTAATGCGCTTCAAACCTTTGCACACGTACAAAAATTTAGTAGCGATTTGTATCGATACAAACGCGCTGATACGACGATACAGACGCGCTGCAGTCGCGTGTATGTATTGTTTCTGCTGTTTCTCCGACAAACAAACGCGATACAGACGAGCTTTGAACGCGCTTCTCGCGCGCTTTTGCATCGATACAAATGCGAAAATCTGCTTTTTGGTCATTTACAGCGCCGTGAGCGCGCGTTCGTAAAACGCGCGTCGTCGGCGCGTATAAAATACGCCGTATGCATGCATAGGCTCTAATCTTCTCTCTAGAACAATATTTCACTGATTGAATGTTACACTTCCCTGAATGCATTTGAATACTTTTATCCTGGAAATAATCACAAGTGATCCGTTTTGGGAAAAAGCTATATTCGTGACAATCTAAGAAGTAGGATTTGACAGCAGGATACAACATTGCTTTACTAGTTAGTATGAAAGAGACATGTTCCGCCCCGACCCATGCTCGAGCCAGCCCGCGCCGCCGAGCCTGTAGTCTTAAATTCGTCCCCTAATAATAATTCTACTTCGATCCAGCCCGTCCCTAGCTGTCCTCCCCCCAGCGACGCCCTAAGACNTCCTAATAATAATTCTACTTCGATCCAGCCCGTCCCTAGCTGTCCTCCCCCCAGCCACGCCCTAAGACGAGGCCCGTGCCCCACAGGGGGTGCCCTTAGCGTGTAGTCGCTTAGTTTGAAAGTTTTTTATAAGCCCTGGCTGGAGGCTTTTATATTATATTAAGGCCACCACAGGCAAGCCCGGTTAAGCAGTCGACAACCTCATAGGTTGAAATGAGAGACGCCATTCAAAAGTAACTAAATTTTGCCCGCGACTTTATACACACATAACCCGCTTGTTCCCATATAACCTATAGCCTTTCTCATGAATGTAGCTATCAAACACAAATAGAATTTTCCAAATCCGACTGGTAGTTCCAGAGATTGGTGCGTTCAAGCAAACAAACTCTTCAGTTTTATAGTATTAGTATAGATAAAGACAAGAGATTCTTGGAATGTATTAATGTCTAAAATAGAATGGCGATTAACTGGGCTAGCATAAAAACTAGTCACAAATAACTGTCACTTGTATTGTTGTCTGAGAATAAACTATTCACATTATTTCAGTACCAGGTAAAAACTTGGGAAAGAATTTACAATTGTCAATTTATTTCTGCAACTGTATGTTAATGGCTTTTTCCTGTGTGGCTTCACTCATATTCCCACAAAAACTATGATTTTTTCCAGGATTATAAAAGATAGTAAGGCACTCAGAGAAAATAAAATAGTTTTTGAAATTGGATTACTAGCTTAATATAATAAATGCAAAGGTTTGTGAGGATGGATGTATGTTTGTTACTCTTTCACGTCAAACGGCTGAACGGATCTTGATGCATTTTGGCACAGAGGTAGTTAATAGTCTGGAATAACACATACTTTTTTTAGGACAATTTCCGACAATTATGCAGGCGGTAGCTACAAACATAAAACAATCAATTAAAGGTTACTCTTTATTAGATAAGCTTAGTCGCCCAGAATTAATAATAAGTGTATAATTCTTATTTTTTTCAGTGGTCTTGTGTAAGCCAATTTATGAGGTTTTTGTCTACCTCACCAGACTTGTCTGTGACAACCTTTATAAAAATTAAGGTCTATAGTCAGGAATTTAGGCCTACAGCCAGGGATTTAATCCTCCAGTCAAGGGAAAACTATTTATAAATCTGATAACCCATCTACACATAAAATCTCATAAACTACTGTTTGGATTTTGATTAAGTTGTGTCAAATGATTAGAGAATGGTGTGATGAAGCTGTCAATGATATTTTTTTTTTGTTTTTGAGACATGTTTAGCTGTTAAAATAAGAACAGTAATTTTCTTTGTGATTGATAACAATCTCAAGAATTTATGGCTTTGTCCTACTTTTTCAATGAAAACAAACAAAAATGCGATAGATAAAGACAAATCGGTCAAGCAATGTAATCTGCTCTTCCAGATAGGCTTAAATATCTTTGTTTACAATTTACTATCTTTGTAATAACAAAAAAAAAAAAACCAAATAATAATGGGCATTCTATAGCATTAAAAGAATTCATGAAGAGTGTTTCAGAATACAACAACAAAAAAAAAACAAAAACGTTTGCACACTTAGGGTTTTTTTTTAGTTATCGATGTTATTGGCATTACAGTTAGCACCGCCAAATACGAAGGCCCCAAACAGTAAACATCGGGGTCATCTCGACACAGAAAAAAAAGTTTGCACATATCTCAACTGACATTCAGTAGCGATTTTCAAACTGCTATATTTCTTTGAATCACGCAACAAACAGCAGTAGCAGTTGTTAATACGATGACTGCATCGGTGATTTATCGTTTAACAACTCCATCCGCCTTCAAGCATTCGTTTTTCAATCATAAAAATGTAAAAACATGAGTTGTTACGTTCACAACGGTCAATGTTCGTCATAACCTATGCTAACTCTGTTTTAGCAGATTCTAAACAAACGAACTGATAAAGATAAGATAATAGATCTACTTTACCACTAAATAAGCGTAGATTTATTTCCATACAAGTTCACAAACATCACTTTTTTGATAAAAACATGATAGATAACACAAACAACTTTACACACCACACATAGGCAACACAGTAGTGACGCGCTACTACGTTTTTTACAATCGACAATCGAGATGAGGTTCGTCATTTGCATAGTGTTGTTGCTCATCGAATTTTTCGTAACTGGTAACAGTGACATCTATGTTTTAAGTTGTATACTAAATTATACTACTGAAGAAAATGGTTTTTTAAGTTTTATACATTGGAGCAATAAATACGGAGTCCA
Source organism: Mamestra configurata (assembly GCA_002192655.3). Lineage (NCBI taxonomy): Eukaryota > Metazoa > Arthropoda > Insecta > Lepidoptera > Noctuidae > Mamestra > Mamestra configurata. The sequence goes on from NDFZ01003691.1 coordinate 11,262, forward strand.
ATGAGTCCATTAAAATTATTTGTCCCACGAAGGAACAGAGATGGTGTATGATGGTGTAGGGTGAGAGGTAGACATTGGAGCAATAAAAACGGAGTCCAATGAGTCCATTAAAATTATTTTTCCCACGAAGGAACAGAGATGGTGTATGATGGTGTAGGGTGAAGTTTGTTTGTCCGTTTGTAGGTACTAGCCTGAGAGCACCTTTTCAAGTGTTTGAACAGGTGAAAAGAGTGCTATAAGTAGGCATACGGTGAACTATGATCTGAAGCAATAGGGAACGTACAGGAACTATAGGTGGCAGCACAGAAGTGTCATTGTCAAGTAATATTTTACTTATAAGTGTCGAATATGCAACACTAGATGGCAGAGTCAACGCCGTGCACGTTTCATATAGAAAAAAATCATGGTGTTTTTGTCCATGTACGGTCCGTCCTATCTGAGTATATAGACAACACTTCTAAAATTGCATAATATTAGCACGTAATTCAGATTGTGACTTTACCTTCAAATATCTCGACAACGTGACACCATGTTGCTAACAATTTTTGTTTGTTTAGTGTCTACTATCCATATTTAAAGGTTCTATCCCCTTTATTATGCTCAAGTTCTACAACTCGATCGCCCCCCGAGTTTGTCAAAAATTGAGAGGACCTTAGGCTCGGGGAGCCGAGAAAGCTGTTGTTGACCTTATAAGCTTGCGCGTTGATATGAGTGACTATAATGCGCACCAATCCTTTCTTTCCAACAAGTAGACTTCGTGTGTGCTAGTCTCTCCGTAGCCGGGAGATGAAAACTTTTTGGGTTGTCTATTGCGAAAAGGTTACATACTTTCTTCAAACAATAAAACTGGCCGTCAACAAAAATAGTTAAATTCAAAATCGACCAGACCGTTCTGCTAGAATTCCACATTCTTCTGTTATATTTTCATTTTCCACGAACCAACAACCATCTTCCATGGAATAAAAAGTTGCTGATTCTTTCAATTGTATTTTTAAGTTTTTTTTTTTAAGTAACAAAATTAAAACGTTAGTCCACTGATCGTATCAATATGGACAAGAAACAAGAACCGCCGAAGAAATGTTTTTGTGCGAGATGCTTCCTTCCTGTCGACGCGGAGGACAGGGTGGACATCGAAGGTCAAAGCTTCCACAAGTTATGCAGCACGTGCTGTGAGTATAAAATAGCATTTTATTCCCATTTTCCGGAGAGTATACTTCAGTCTGAGTCGCCTCTCGATCTAAGCAAAGTACCGTTGGGAAAGATACGAAAAGCGTATGTGATCAAAGATAGGTTATGAGGAGATAAACTACGGAGTGTGAATAATTCGCAAGTTCTCCGTGCGATTTGAACATATACAACAGACACAACAGTCCGAATGTCAACTCTCGGGCAGTTTCCCACCAGACACAACAACCGTCTGGTTCGGAGGATCCTCCCATTTATCAGTAAGGTGTGTGGGACTTTACTCTCTGTACCGCATACCTCTATAAAATTAACCCTTAACCACACCCCCCCCCCTTCCACCCACTCGATCTATTATCACCAGCTAGGCTTTAGTAGAACCATCTATTCTGTAACCACCTCATCGTGAAAATTATAGTGAAGCAAGCGTGAACTGTCTTTCTCCTAAAACTCACTTCACCTTTTTCACGGTGAGATTTTTTCAGAATAGCACAACCATATATTTTTTAGGTGTTTGCCGAACGATTCCTACGTCCCTGAAGATGTTCTACGGGCATGTGTTCTGCGCCGAATGCTTCAAGACGCACGTCTTATCGAGGTTTAGGGGTGAGAGTCCCCGCATCCATTCTAATAGTTGGTGGATGCAGTGGGCCCCTGGTACTCAGCCACAAGGGGCAAATAAAAATGAGAGCAAAGGTAACTAACAAAAGTTTACCCAACCTGCCCTCCCCTTTACTTAGTTCTTTGTCCCTGGTTTCTAAAATTCATAATGTTTTGAATCTCTTTACGACTTTACTGCTAGGTGGAATCATCATCTTATCTCTCATGTCCTTTGCTACCCAAGTAATATACGAAAAGAGAGGTAAGATGATGATGACTTAGACCCCAATCACTCCCTTTGTCTTGTTCTCACACAATTAATGATATCTTATGTTTGCAAATTGACCAGTTAGATTTACCTTCTTTATCGTTTGGCCTTTCAACCAGAGCCAAAATCCGAAATCCCAGAAACCCCAGAGACTCCGGAGCCACCAAAGAAATGTATCTGCGCACGCTGCCTTCAGAGTGTTGACGATAGCAACAGAGTGGACATCGGAGGCCAAAGCTTCCACCCACAATGCGCCAAGTGCTGTAAGTTTCTCATGAAATTATTGATGAAATCTACTTTTTACTTGGAGAATTTGTTTTTAATGGTATGACGCACCATCTCCAAACACCTGTATTTAAAACCAGAAATGTTCTGTTGCAATAAACTATATTGTTTACTATTTTGGTTAAGCATAGGTTAATTACTCTTTCACACACCAGAACAATGTGAAGCCATTATTGTTTTGACAATTAAACAATATTTTTCTTGCTTTTTGCCAATCAAAACAGTCCTACTTCAAGACAGATAACATTTTATAACAGTTAACTGAATTCCAGACTTTTGCCACGCAATTCCGAAGGACCACGTGAAGATCTATTATGGTCAAGTCTTTTGTGAAGACTGTTTCAACAAACACGTTCTGAATCGCAGTCAGGACAATCCGTCTGAGTTCTTCAAGAATTGCTTCGAACAGTGGCAGAATAATGCTCAGTTTGCTGAGAATATGAAAGAATTCCTCGCTGGGAATGGGAACAAGGAGACGGCGGCACCATTTATATTCATGATGCAAGGACAACACCCGCCGTTCTGTCGATGTGGCAACGGCCCGCAGGAATGGTTTCAGAATAATGAACCCAAGAAATGTAAGTTGGACCTTTTTAATCTAGCCTTTGCTAAAGGCAAAGGCCTCCACTAAGTACTTCCAGACCCTCTTCTTCCACTGTTTTTGTTTTTAATAAGTTACCTGTTGCTGCAGCTGCGTACCGCGGCCAGCATGCTGAGAAATGCGTTTGGAAAGGCTTATTTTCCAGCAATGGTCTATGGCGCCAACTCCACCAATGTTTTACCAAATAGCTTGATTTCTTCGTACGATTCTGTGGAACTTGTCACCGAACGTCCTCGTCTTTAATGATGTCTTTATGATAGGTTTCAAACCAGCTTAGCTGCTCATGAAGCTGTAGAGCTTGAGTCAATTGAAGTTTGTCTGTTGTAGGTACAGTTCACCCATTATGCGAGGACGAGCGGGAAAATATAATGCAAAGTAGGTACACCAATGTGCTTCACTTATGTTATATCATAAAACACAAATCACGCCTGTATTCCTCCTGTAAGGATTAAACAGACCTTTATTGTATCTACTTTTCCGAGACGAGCCTATTGTAATCAACCGGCAGTTCTTGTACAAATTCCAGGCTGTTGGATGCTACAAAAAATTTTGAGATGAAAATTTCTATATCACTTAGCCTGACCCAGGAGTCGAACCTAGTCTCATGCTCGGCAGTAGCGCTTGCAACCACGACTCAACGAGCCAGTTCTCATCTCATACATTTCAATAACTTATTACTCAGCCTCGGTGATCTCTTCTAATAATACATCCTAATGATCTTTTCATTTTTTTCTGCTAGGTGTAAAGAATTAACTAGTTGTGTTAATTGCTGATAACCAATAAAAATCTCNCACATTTCAATAACTTATTACTCAGCCTCGGTGATCTCTTCTAATAATACATCCTAATGATCTTTTCATTTTTTTTCTGCTAGGTGTAAAGAATTAACTAGTTGTGTTAATTGCTGATAACCAATAAAAATCTCCCTTTTAGGTGCGTAAGAGTTGAATATGAAAATTTTCACAGCTGCAACACCTGCCGTTTCTATTGGGGACATCTCTGTGGGCAACTGGGACTTGTTGTGTGAGTACCAGACTGAAGTTGCTGCCTCCGATATACCACCAGAAGCGTGCAACCCCATCGACGAATCAGCAATCGTGGAAAATTGTACCTGTGTGTCTGCAGCCGAAAAAATCGAAAAGCTGACAAAATATCTATACGAGAAAGGTTTAAGCAAACCTGACAAACGCCAGAAAAAATGGAAAAACTTCAATGATAGTAAATTATTGATAGACTCGTATTCCGGGCCTTCGTATCGTGGATGGGTTGATCTACAGAACCCAAAGCTTTGTAGTAAAACCCCATTGGATTGTCCTAAGTGTTTGTGGCAGTGTGGTCCTATTTATGTAAACAGTGATTATTTGTGAAAAGAAGTTTATTGCGGAGAGATTTTTGAATAAAAATGTGGTGTTAATCTATAAATTTTGTTGTTTATCTTATCACTCTTCAAATTAAGTCCACGTACACAACACACAATACCTTGCTTGTTTCTTATAAGCCACAGAACAGTCACACAATCTGGTCGGCACCTCGGGGGAGATCGTAGATTGATTTTAGCCGACGCGACGTCTGCGCGAAGTCTGCTTTGTGAGCACTTGCCTTCTACGTTGCCACAGTTTCTTTGTTAAATTCATTCATCTTTATTGCTCTGTTATCTTGAGTGCTCACTGAATTGTCTTGAGAACGCACCCCCAGCCTCTTGATATTTTATTTTCAGCTCCGCTCCTTTTTGTAACCGTAGTATTATATAGCCTATAACTTTCCTCAACAAACGTGATATCTACACAACACTAAAATATTTTGTTCAATTCGAATCAGTGGTTCCTGAGATTGATGCATTAAACCAAAATAACAAACTCTTCAGCCTACACTCTATTCCGCATAGGTACCTTTATATTGATACTTTACAGCCCCAGAAATACTTCATGTTTCTGCTCTCCTGGTACTTGTAAATCTTTATCGCCCACAATTCCAGCCCCAGACATACTTCGACGTTTCTGGTCTCCTTGTACTTGAAAATCTGTATCGCTCACAATTCCAGCCCCAGACATACTTTGACAGGTTTCTTTCTGCTCTCTTAATACTTATTTTTTACCGCTCACTATTTTAGCCTCGAAGATACTTCGATGTTTCTGGTGGGACTTGTGAATCTTTAGCGTTCACAATTTTAATTTTAATCTCGATATCAAATTCGAAGCAAATCACCGCCAAAATAACTTAGATGAATTTCAATCATCAATTTTTTAAAAAGGTTTATGCAAAATTTGAAGAAGATTGGACCAAGAAATCACGTCTCATACAAACTTTGCCCCCTTTTTCACCCCCTTAGGGATAGAATTTCAGGAAATCCTTTCTTATCGGATGCCTACGTCATACAAAGAATACACCCTCCAAGTTTCAGGTCTCTATGATCAGCAGTTTAGGCTGTGCGTTGATCCGTTATTCAGGACAAAGCATTTTATGTGTCACCGGAAAATAGCAAACTCCATAACATTATAAAATAACTTGAGAGATTGTAAACTCTCGATAAATTTTCAACTGAACATTTGGATTACTATTTTACGCATCAAAATTTGATAGTCTATAATCTCGCGAAGTCATTCCGAGAAATTGTGTATTATAATAAAATGGCGACCAATCAGTACAAGTCTACAATTTATCTATTTTCGTGTGAAAGTAAACCTGAAACAAAGCTTTCATTGGTCTTTTCAGAGAAAACAAAGACCAAGTTTCCAATATAACTATCACACCAAAACCGATAAATTGTAGACCAGACAGCTGATTGGTCTTTGGTCGGACTGACTTCGCAAGACTATCAAATTTCACAGTCAATATTAGTTGAAAAATAAATCTATGGAGAGCAATATGGAAGGGAGCAACTAGAATCAATATTGCCGAAATAATTGGCGCATTTTATTGAAGTTGTTCCACATTGCTCCAGATTGATCCATGCGTGTTGCCGATCAATAATTGCTCAAAAAATTTCCCGTGTAAATGCACCTTTATATTAATCACCAAAATCTGACTGGCATAGCCGAACGGCCTTTTTCCCAAATATTCATCTATATTCGATTTTGCCACCCGACTGCCGATTGCCTTAAAGGTCATAGCACACATAAACTCGGGAAAGGGATCGTCACCGTATCGCTTTTATCGCCGTATTGCCCCGAAGCGAGGCGGTTACGTTACGATTCCGATTAGTGTGCGTTGCAGTAGGGAGTTTCATACAAAAAATAATGCATGGCTCAAGTTGACACGGTGACGATCCCTTTCCGAGTTTGGCCATAGCTCATTAGAGTCACCCGATCAGCACCGCCTCGCCTCAAGCGGTTAGTATTCTTTGTACGGAGTACTACGGGTATACGCTCACTACATCAACTCCGGAGCGACGACTGACTTTTTTTCTTACATCTTTTTTTTTCTTCTTCATCGAGCGTGATAGCTATAATAACCAATTCAAATTTTGTAAAGTAACGATAAGCACGTGTAGAACTAGTGATGATCCCTGACAATAAGTTGACCACGCGACGTTCACTGGTTGACACGCGGCATCCAACCGTGGACCACCTGTCGACAATGAATGTACACCGAGCGACGAGGTGGTGGTGGTCGGGTGTTGTGTGAGTCTAATGAGCTATGACCTTAAGTGCTCCTTCTGGGGCTGAGGTCGGGTAATAACCACAGTCGGGTGCCACCGAGCATGTGCAGAAAAAATAAACTGGATGGGCTTAATTAACATAAGTACAGACGCCAGCACATCAAGCTACCCGAAACTGTCAATTTTTCCCAATCAACGTTGAACCTAATGGCAATAAAGTTGAAAATCTATTAAAGACATTTGACAGAGTGTTGCAGCTTGGTGTACTGGCGTCTGTAAAGATGCAAAAATCAAGTCCAAGATCCACATTACCAATTTTTATTTACTCACAAAACATTCCGAAGCATTTTATTTTATCCATTACTCACTCTGCACAATTTCTCCTGCAACTTCATAGTCCAAGATCCCAGAGCCCCAAAACGTTAAGAAAAACCCCCACACGTGAAACTAGCAAGTATATCGTTCAAGTACACACACTAACTTCACTCCATCCCACACATTTTGAAAATTGCTGCGCTGATCCCAAGTAACATGGGGCAAGGACAGGAAGATGATAAACACTACAATTAATTATTTTGTAACCTACTCAGCGGCGACATTTTCCTTAACTTCTATTTCCTCTTCCTTAGTGTCCTTTTTATCATCCTTCGTGTCTTTTTCTTTTTTCGTTATGTCTCCAGAACAATCAGTCTTGGGTGGCAAAAAAATGTACTTGTAAAAGCAGTCTGTACAGAAAACGTGGCCGTAATAGTTTTTCGTATGGACGGGTGGCGTACGGCAAATACCTGCAAAAAATATAATACACTTTGTATGCATGCTGACCTAGGTGCAAGGTAACAGATAGACGAAGTCGCCATGAAAGGGTTATTTTTATCATTTTGAAATAGAACACTAAAATCAGTGGGTAAATAAGAAACTAGAAACAAAACAGTCGAAAATATTACTGACAAACTTTTAAATCGATCGATTATGATAGTGGACAACCATTACTTGTTTTTTCAGTCGGTTTCATTAAAAAACGCAAGTAAATGGTCAAACTAACAGCATAATCCACAATTCGTTCTTATGTTGTTGTATGTGATCTTATCATCTTTTTCACTTTTGCTTCCGTTTCGTATGTCCTGAGGCTGAGCGGACAAATCTTCCATTTTACTTCGTAAAGAATCACTGAAATTTATTCCAAAAAATGCCGCCTTTTGTGAATGTTTATAGATTTACTTTGACAACGTGAGTGTCTTGTAATATTTTTAGCTCATTTTAACCTTTTTCCATTTATATATATTTTTAATTCATAAATTAGCCAGTAATATGTAATAAAAACATGCTTTATGAACGCTGAATGTTCTTAAAATCAATGCTCTCTTCATAAATGCTTTATTCGAATACTTTCCAATTGCAATGACAACAAATTATAAGTTGTGTACTGATTTCTCTTTCCAACACGTGCTTTTGCCATATACACTAGCGCCACTGATCAGATGGTTCAAATCATGTTCACATATCGAATTTTGTCGGATTATAATCCAAATTGACAACGGAAAGTAGCAACAAACAATTTACAGGCGTGGCTTTTTATAAGAAAACAGATATTTATGAATTAAATTGCGGCTAAAACAAGTTAAATGTGCTTCACTAGTTTATTACACAACAGGGAGTGTTTTACTCGGCGTTAGTGCAGTGAAACTAGTGACTGAATTCATTAACGACTAGGGCGTCAACTGCCGTTGTATTATTACGAAAAATAAACATGTACGGAAGAAAGACGCCTTCAACGTATCGATCAACACCTTCGGTGTACTCACATTACACCGGAAAGTAAGTAATACAAGTTATATAAAAACTTCTTATTGGAAACGATTTTACAAGTTTCATGAAAAGAGTAATTACACCTACCACAGACTATTGCATGTGTTATGAAAAAGATTAAAAGCAAGAAAGAAGTTTGTATTTCGTCTAAGGCCTGCAAGAAAGACCTCGGTATGTCTTTTTTATTTTATTTACGTGGACCATACAAACAAGCAATAATTTATTAGTAATGTAATGGTGGTTCATTGACTTATAATGTTGACAGCCTGACTAATCGTCAAGTTCCGTATCGACTTCTACTCATACCTATCCAAAATGTCTTTTATAACCCTATTGTTGACATATCTTGTCTGTAATAAAGAGAAAATACTGGAAAGTATGTCAGAAAAGAAAACAGGTCTGTATCCAGCTGTGGGTGATTCCACATTGCATTTCCTGAAGATGTAGCCATTAGAGTTTCATACTGAAATATTCTAATAGAAAACTGAATAGAATAGTCACTCTCAGTTCACTCATAATTATCACCTTGATATTACTTTCAGATCGTCAACAAACCTCCGCTCATCAAAGTCAGTGAGATCACTCAGACTCCCATGGTATCAGAAGCCGATACTTCATGATGCATTCTTCTTGGATCTTCAGAGAGGATCTCTGCTCACCGGATTCTTTACGCTTGTAAGTTTGATCACATATATATATTATAATAAAATACTAGCATGGTCTCATACATATCCTTCTTCCTTATTGGGTTTTTCCAATAGGAATTTCCCAGTGACAGCCCGGAGTTTGGAAGTTGTTGGTGTGACAACCCCATGCCTCAGAAAGCATGTTAAGCCATTGGTTTTGCACCAGATCTCTCTCCTTTCGTGTCGGGTTGCCGTCCCATCGAAATACGAGTGATGGAAGAGGGTGTGCACCTGTGTTTGTGCACTATACTGTGTCCCGTGCCGATGGCTAGTCTCGGTTGAGATTTACCGCCATCATTGAAATCAGTCAGGACTATCCTATATATCCTATCCTACTATATATAGTATAACTTGACTAATCTTAGCTTATAAAATCGTTAGTCCTGACTGAATTATACTAATATTAGTAAGATGAAATTAGAAATAAAGGTTAGTTTATCATTATTCATTAGCATCTTTTGCATGAGTGGTTCGACTTCAAGTTCAAGAGTGGAACTGGGGGGGTAAATTTCGTATTTTGATGCGGTTTTAATGAACAGAATGAGAAAGACTTGTTCATAAATATTCACCCATGCAAAGCCAGGGCAAGTTTTAGTCAGTAAAGGTACGAGTTTGTAGCCAAATACAGACATCAGTAGCAGATGACGTGTCGCTACAAATACAAAGAAACCGATGGCAAGTCGCGCTGCTGCATGCTGTCCTGCAGATACACAAACAGACATACAAAAACGACTGAACTGATTTTTATGAAACTTCACAGTAATATAGTTTATACATCAGAATAACACATTATAAGTCATAGACTGGTGTACTTAATAATTAAACGCGGGTTAAGCCGCTAGCAGCGATAGTACAGTCAAAGAGGTAAACTTTGTGCTCAGAAACTATGTCAAATTAAAACAAAACAAATGGTGAACACCAGATTAGTGAGAGTTGAGCTCGCCCACAGAAGGTTCCAAACATATTTTTTTTTCACTTGAGATCCTCAATTCACATCAGATTTTCTGGCTTCTGACAATCCGTAATGCTGCCAATGATAGAATAGAATAGAATGACAGCTGTAAAACAACACCACATTCTCATAAAACTTATATCTTACAGTTCATGGCCCTGTTCACGTTTGCTGAGAGCATCTTTGACCTATACTGCTTGTACATGGCAACCCCGGGCTTCACGCACACCGGCTACTACGTCATCAGCTACCAGTTTGTCTATGTTGGGAGTCCTCCAGGTAAACAAGTATTATCTTACTACTTCTTGCTTACTATTAGAAATGCTAAAGTTTCTAAGGATCTTGTTACACAATCACGCCAGAACAGCTGAACGGATCTGAATGAAACTTGGCACAGAGATAGATTATAGTCTGGAATAGGGCATTGGCTACTTTTTATTCCTGGAGTATGTTCCGTTAGGATAACTTCCGACATTCATGTGGGCGAGACCGTTGGCAGATGCTAGTTTTGCATAAGGTAGGAAGAAAGGCTGTTCAAATATGTATGTCACCGGAAAATTGCAAACGCCGTAAGATTGTAAAATATTGCGTGATATTGGAAACTATTGAATTTGGATCGAGAAATTATAATCCAATCAAGATTTATTACAATCTTGCAGAGTCTGCAATTTTCCGGTGACATGTACATGTTACTTAAACACCAAAGATGACATGGAGGACAGCGAGGTCTAAATGTCGATTACCTACTAGGTACGACGATTTCATTAGCGATATTTATATTTACTTTGTGTTGTTTGCAAAACTTTATAGATTGATACTTTTAGATTTTTCATCATCAGTGATCGGATAATTCAAAATTCAAAAAAAAAATTCAAAA
>NDFZ01003692.1:0-33940 GCA_002192655.3 Mamestra configurata
GCAGGCGCGCCTTAAAGTCGTCGCCTACGTCGCTGGTCGTCTCTCGCCGGGCCTCCTCCGGGCGACAGGAGGTCTCACCTGGCGGGGACTGACCGCCGTAGGCACGTGAAGATGCGGCACTGCGAGGCGGTGCCGCGGCGCTCCTGCTGAAACACAAGTTGACAGCTACACTCATAGGCACGCAGCGATGCTAGAGTCGCGCGTGCCACAAACCGCGCCTATATGGCACCCAAACGCCGTGCCCGTAGTCACGGGCACGAACACCCCGACGCCGCGGGATNGATAAAAGGCACAGCCTATGCCCGCCTGCCACGCCCCCTTGCGGGGACGTCGCGAATTACTCCGAACAGTACCTAACAGCGGAAGATCGTGACTGAGCAACCACGTCTCCTGGAGACAGACCACATTCGCCATCTTACATAATTTACTCACATCTTCTATGGAAGTTTTAAAATTTTTACAATTAAAACTAATAAATTTACAGTTATTATATGTATGTCATACAATCCATGCTGTAATTTTAATATTTTAAAATGTAATTTGTATGTATATAAAATGAATAAAGGAAATAATAATAATAATTTTTATTCAAAGAAGCTAAGACATAAGTTACAAAATATTTTAAAAGACTAATTTAGGACAATAAAAATGGTGTAGTCATCTGTAGTCGAACTAGGCAAAGCCTGTATTTAGACTATCAGCGCCAAACCCCTCGAGTATTAATATGTATACTAGCCAGTAACAATTAATTTATATTCTGTACTTAGTCTCTATAATAAATTTACCTTATTTAGGCATTAGGGAAAGGGAAAAAACAAAATAAAAAGAGAATGTGTAGTGACTGCATGCAGGGCCTCTTATTTGTGTGAGATGGGAATGTACGTGTCTGGTGTGTAAGAGGATGTGTGGGGTGTTGTCTTGTCTAGTGTGTGTGTGGTGTGGTGTGAGTGAGCGTGCGCGCGTTTGCGTGTGTGTTAATGAGAGAAGTATGCTAAATTGTGTGTGTGATGGATTTTTATTAGGATGCTGTGTACAGGAGAAGTTCAGTCTGTTCATAGGTAAGACTTTTGAGGTATTCGGTAAATTTCTTCTTGCATTGCATTTTTGTTAACGGGTATATATTTAGGACTCGGTTTAACCTATTGAAAATTAATGGACCAATGGAGTGGGCAAAGCGTTGACTAAATTTGGTTTTAGACGGCTTAGTTCTTTCGCATACTATGTCTTTTCTTCGTTTTTGGAGGAGTAATGGGTTGTAGTTAAGTTTGCTTTGCTGTAGGAGCACGACGCTTAATATATATAATTGTCTCTCGGTCATGACCTCCCATTTTTCAAATAATGTAGTTGTGGAGAATCGAATAGGCTTGAACGTTGCAACTTTCAGCACAGCACGCTGGGCGCCCTCGATGGACTTCAAAGTTGTTTTAGATGTCCCTCCCCAAGACGATAGACAATATGTTAGAAGCGACTGACAGAGAGCATAGTATATCTGCTTCAGCAACTCAAAATCAGCAATGTGCCTCAGGTTTTTAAAAATATATATGAGCTTTCGTATTCTTCCGCAGAGCAGCCTAACATGTTCTTTAAAATTAAGATTGCTGTCTATGTTGACTCCTAGATATTTCACTGTATGCACAAGTTCCAGTGAAGGACACTTGCAGTTTCTCCCGGAATGACAGACGTGCGACATGATATTTCGCACAATGCCATGTCCAGTTTGATTTTATATGCTAAAGCAGATGTACTTGGTTTTGTCCACATTTAATGTAAGGATATTACTCTGAAGCCACTTTCCCACGATATCAAAGCCCCGCTGTGCTGCACCGAAAGCCTCTTCCCATGTGTTGGCAGCAAAAGAAAGGGCAGTATCGTCCGCAAAAGATATGATTTCACCGTGGGTAAGTTCAAGACTCGTGAGATATACACAAGAAACAAACTGGGTCCAATATGCTACCTTGTGGCACACCGTGTGTATTTGAAAGTGAGAACTTTTACAATTCCCTACACGAACACACTGAGACCTGCCAGTGAGGAAATTAGTAAAAAGTTGCAACTGTGTACCCCTAATTCCAATCTTTCACAGTGTAACAGAAATCGTATCAAACGCCCAAATATAGATAGTGTCACTTGTAATTGTATACCTTTTTTAAAATTAATTATTATTATTATAGTGGGGTAATAATCATAGTACTCTGCCACTTATAATGTCTATGTGAAAAGGTCATATTGACCTTTAAAAGTGTGTACCTTCTACCATTTCTATAATATAGGCTAGTCAGATTACAGACATCACGACTAACGTCCCTAATCATTATGCTAAAACGAAGTAAGTTATGATCAAAAAATCAGATGATAATGGCATCAACAGTAACCAATGGATGCCTGCTTTTGATAAAATGTTCAAGGGAGAGAATATGTTTTTTAAGTTTTTTGAGACATATTTTATGGATTCTAAGATGAATGAAAACAAACACAACATTTCAGTCAAAAATGTATTCAGGTAATTTAAAATAATGAGCAAACATTCTATATCTACTTATACAGTATTTACTATGACAAATCTAAAATTTATATTATCATTCATTTAACTTTAGAACGCCAGAGAATAAACGCCAAGGCACAAATTGGCTGTATAGTCAGAGCTGGGAAAAATACATGCTTTGCTTTATTTAAAATACAAATTACAAAATACTACCTCGCATTGTATTTAAAATACGAATTACAAAATACTTTTAAGTAGTGTATCTAAAATACAAAATACAGTGTTTTAACTATTTTATTTAAAATGCAAAATACTAATTACAAAATACTGTCAGGTGTTAGGTTAGGCTAGCCTTTTCGCTTCCGATGGCTATCGAGCGCTGTTTTCTGCAGAACGCAACCTTAATAAAATTGCTAAATGTATTTTGAAGTCATAAGTATTTGAAATACTAACTACAAAATACCTCAGCGTCATGTACTTCAAATACCAATTACAAATACTTATTCACTTTTCTTTCCTTACACATGTATAATTAAATAAACTAAACTAAACTTACAACAAACTAAAATATATCATCAAAGAATTCGTCCTCAACGCTCTCATTATAATTATATAATTACAAATTACATTTCTGAGAAGTAATTGAAATACAAATACTTTATTTTAATTACAAGTAATTCAAATAGTACACGTTTCGCGTACAGGGTACGCGCTTGTTGTTGTCATGTTAACGTGACAATGGCGTTCAAAAGGTTAAAGTAAAATTTACAACACTATTAATAAGGTTCCATATCAAGCACCAACTTAAACGGTCCTTCCAGATCCACACACTTCACTAAATTGGCCTGATCGCCACGAAACACTTTCGCATTAGGAGTGACCATATATGCCATGCTCTCCACGAAACTGTTGCTCCTATTCGTGTAGATCTCGTTCCATTCATCCATTAGCTGGACCTTATACCAGCATAGAACCGCGTTGCATTCCCCATCTTCGGTCACAGTGACATTTATGACCTCGGATTGCATGTCACTACAACAGCTTGAGATTGTAATCACTTCAGATAATGCTTTGTATTCCGTGCGAGCTATGTCAAAGTACATTGCTTGGGATACCTGGTACCGATTCACGAGTTTAGTCAACCTATTGTCAACGCTTTCGTCCAAAACGCGGTTGTTTATTTCCAACCATTTACTATAAATCAGCTGTCCCATAATAGTCACAGATACCGGTAGACATAAGCCCCCAGAAATTAGATGCACCTGCTTCAAATGTCCAATGGTCCTTTTTCTTCTGATATCTATGTCGCCGTTACAATCTATGATGTTACTGAATATAACATGAAATTTTTTCCCTCTAAACACTTCGTGGGACCAATATTCGGATACTAGAATTGTCACTTTTTCTTCCGCTATTCCATTTGCTCGTAATACAGCCAGTAGAAACACTTTATCGTCAACAGTTCTGACGTGACAAATCAGTGAGTTAGCTCCTCGTTTCATCATCAAAACACCGAACATAGGAAATGGACTAAAATCGACCATGTCCACATAAGATATGTTCACCGATTGTCCTAGATGGACACACACAGTTGCGATACTTTTTCGTATCATATCCATATATTCGACGTCGTTAAGGAAAGCCAATGCCTCTGGTGAAATCCTTGATATCGTAGTATTCGTCTCTTGAAGTGTTGCTAGTCTACCACCGTACATTACAAAAGGAACGTTCGCGGTCTCATTTTTGCGAAACTTCTTTGGTAGGACGTCAAAGAAAGTTGCCTGTTGCCACGCGTTCGCTTTTGCTTCATTTCTGGGATCAGTGGTGATCATTATTTCATC
Organism: Mamestra configurata; assembly: GCA_002192655.3. Classification (NCBI taxonomy): domain Eukaryota; kingdom Metazoa; phylum Arthropoda; class Insecta; order Lepidoptera; family Noctuidae; genus Mamestra; species Mamestra configurata. The sequence continues at coordinate 4,324 of NDFZ01003692.1, forward strand.
GGTCAAGTGCAAATTGAACCAACCAATCACCATGTTTATTTCGCCGTCGTCTGTCGCAGTTAGGTTCGCGACATAGGGCTCCCGTCTATGCAGCATTTCGCACACATCTCGGTAGTTATTAAAGTCTATTGTCAATAACGATTGAGGTTCCGACATGTATTTTAAGTCGTCGTACAAATTCACGTCTTCACTGTAATAAGTTTCACCGAAGTCAGTCGTTGTATGAACGTTCATGTATGCTACGTTCAAAATTGTTTTGGTAGCGTGACATAACCTATATTTCTTGTTAAGTTCTTCGGAATGAACACCGGTGACGAAGAATTCAGCTTTGCCAGGTATAATCATGCTATTTTCTAAAAGTAAATTCTCCCAAGCGTGACAAATAGACTCTAGAATATACTCGCCCAATATCCCGGAGTCAATAGCGTCGGTTAATAATACAGATCGGGTCCCATAGATTTTGTGTTTGTTAAGAATGACAGAAGGTTTGTTGATGATGATGACGACTTGCGCGTGGTGGTCTTTCATCACGCATTCTGCTATTCTAGCCATCGTCGTGGATGCTTCACAGGCTGTAATGACTACAGGGTGGCACTCACTCGCATATAGAGCCAATAGTCCTGTTCCCGTATCAATATCAAAGACAGTATCCACAGCAGGAGTCACACAACTCCTAATAGCTTTTCTATACGCCTCATTCCGAATCCTGTCATTCAAATACCTGAACTGCGATCTCGGAAATAAGAAACGCTTGGCGTTGTTCAAATTCTTCTCAATGGTGACGAAGCTATTATCAATTTTCAAAGCCTTTTCAAAATGGCAGAGAGCTTCGGAAATGTAACCATAACGGTACAAGTACCGGCCAATATCGTTGAGTAATTGAACGTTACCTGGGAACATTTTGATGGCTTTTTCGAAGTTGCCGAATATGTCTGTCTTGTTGTCTATCGCGGCTAGTTCCTCGTTCATTCGAGCTAGGACTGCTCGGAATTCCAGCTCGAATCTGTCCTTGATGCGCGGTTGCTGGTTGAAGGCACACGCGTACATGTCTAACGCTTGTTTGTAGCGGTTGTTTGAGGCGAGCTGCCGCGCCAGGCTTATGTAGTTGAAAGCTACATCACTCATTGTGGTTTTTTTAGTTAGGCACTTGATTCACTATATACACGATAGAAAATGTTATTGGCGAATTATTTTAGTTGATTATCGTTATCAAAACACTGTTTTGCACTTCTGACGAACACACTTTACCGACAGTAGTTACGGAATGAAAATTCGCGACTATAGTAAGTAAAGACGTCTTGCTCACTGGAAGACCAAAGTAACACTGATCATAACTAAAAGTTATTCAAACTCGTAAAGTATGTTCAAGGGTGCAAGTCGGCTCAGGTAATCAGGGTAGAGATAGATAATGACCATTTCGACGCTTTCTAATCCTAATCCTCTTAAAAATTGGCACGAAGGGTTGTTAAATGTTATCTGCAATTAGTAAATTACATTGTTCTCATTCTATCACGTTATTATTGTGTTCTTTATACAAAAGATTCGAATCCCTAAAGGATTAGAAAGGTGTTACTTTATGATAGTTTTAACGTCGTTTAGAGTCGGTTCTTAGAAAATTGTTATTGTAACAAATCCCTTTGAAGCTTCTAGGGAATGTTTGGAAGTAATTATTTCTTAAAAGGGACTTGTGATAAGAAATGGCTGTAATATTACTTCCAAGTATCTTTTGAACATCATGTTTCCGATTTTAGTCGCTACATATCGATACCAGAAGTATCAATTAACGTAAAGGACATTTTGGCATTTTGCGTTAATGAACCTTACGTTAATTGTCGTAGGGCTATTTTGGCATTTTGGGTAAATGTCCCTTACATCAATTGATACTTCTGGTATCGATATTATAAAACAAAATCCCGCAGCCACGTTTGTCCATCTGTATGCGATAAACTCAAAAGCCGCCGAACGGAATTTCATGCGGCTTTCACCAATAGACGGAGTGATTCATGAGGAAGGTTTAGATCATAATTCATAATGGTTTTGCGTAAAATGTCTGTTATATGGCGATAATTGTCGGAAAAAATCATGTCATTTGCTGTTTACTGTAAAGAATAAACAAGGAGGCAACAAAATATTTTTTTTTTAAATTTATTTATTCTGGAAAAACAAAAATAGCACAATAAGAAATAGTCGTAATATCTCAAATATTACATTTTATAACAATTATGCTACCTACCACGTTCTCCACAGGTAACAATTAATAGTTTGTATTTAAAAACTAGCTTGTGACACAGATACAATACCTATACCTACTACGGTCATTGGCCTAGAACTATTATCTGGATTTTTAAATATATATGTAAGACAGCAATAAATCTTGATAAGATTATATTTTCTCGATATATTACGAAAAAATGGTTTTGTTTACAATTAATCCCTTCCAAATTCAATAGTTTCCAACATATTCGTGTCTTTCTTCGAAAAAATAGAACACAATTTCACGCGATATTTTACAATCTTACGGCGTTTACAAGTAAAATAACAAAAGAAAAAGCAAATTTGTGTGCGTACATTAAACATTACCTACGTAACATGCTGGTCCTTAAGAGTTGCTTGGATTTGCCTGTTGAATGCATTTTTAATAAGAAAAAAATGACGATTGAATTAAACCCATTGTTATATGCCTTAACCAAACGATGAAGTGGTGAACGCGAGCTAGCGTTGGATTTACAGAGGCAAGTAGCAAATAGACGTCGAGTGCGTACCTCACGTACAGACAGGTACATCAAGCTACCCGAAACTGTCAAATTTTTCCAATCAACCTTGAACCTAATGGTTGCGATAACGTTGAAAATATTTTAAAGAAATTTGACAGATTGTTGTAGCTTGATGTGCTGGCGTCTGTACATGAACTGTTCGAGGAACCAGGTAACACAGACTCCTAAACAAGTCCGGACAATCAAAATAATTGCGACAAACATTGAACAGAGTCATAACTTCCAGAAGTTTCCGTCTTGACTTCAGGGTCTTACGGCGTCCGGTAATTAATGGATAACCTTAAAATGACTTATAGTAGAACATCTGGCCATTCAGAAAAAATACGATAAAGAATCTATCAAAAGTAGTAAGTACCTAAGATAAGAATAAAACAAAAAGAAACAATGTTTTTCTTTATTAGACACTACGACTAGAAATGAATGAAATTCATCGGTTTTTTGTTGTTTTTATATTGAACACTAACTATTCTGATAGATAGAAAGTAAATAGTAAGACTTGTTATTGTACTCTTTTTTTTAATATGCAAGTTCATTCATTTTGGAAAATTAACATAATTCATTTTTTAAACAAAGTTTAAACATCTTGGGTTTAAAAAAACTGTATGTAGGTATACATTAGTGACCAATAATTTTAAAATAATGTCGGTTTCAAGTAATTTCATGATAGTACAATTCATAATTATTGTGTCTGCCTTAAAAAGTGAATTTTTGCTAATAATGTAGAAAAGGAGAAAAAAATTACTGAAGCAAAAAAATGTAATATGGGAACTGTTTTTATAATTCAGTTGTACCTGACCCTTAAGACTGAATAAAAAACACATCAGGCATTGATAATTAATTAAAATAGCTTTTTAAACAAATTGAAATGGTCAGAAATTAACTACATCATTTTAATGTACATACTCATCAGTCACCAGTAAAGGAAGAGATTTATATATGTCACCGGGGAATGACAAACTCCGTTAGAAAGTAAAATATCTTGTAACTTTCGATGAATTGTCTACTGAACATTTGGAATACTTTTTTACGCATCAAAATGTTGATGGTCTATAATCGCGCGAAGTCGTTCTGACAAATTGTGGACTGACATAAAATGACGACCAATCAGAGCAGGAGTCTACAATTTATCCGATTTCAACAAACTAGGCTCTCATTGGTATATTCAGAGAAAACAAAGACCAATGAGAGGCCAAGTTTCCAATTTAACTATCGCACTATCATCTGCCTAGCCTTATCTTATCCCAACTATGTTGGGGTCAGCTTCCAGTCAAACCGGATTCAGCTGAATACCAGTATTTTACGTGGAGCGGCTGCCTACCAGACCTCCACAACCCATTAACTGGGTAACACGGTGGTTCTTGGCTAGACTGGAGTCAGATTTAGGTACTGGTTTCTGACAATCCGTAATGACTGCCAAAGATCTACAAATGGCAGCCGGGACCAACGGCTTAACGTGCTTTCTGAGGCACGGAGGAAACTAGCTATATTAAAAGATGGTCACCCATCCTCAGACCAACCTTGGCAAGCGTTGCTTAACCTCGATCGACCCGTGCGGCTGATATTCTTTAGCCACGAGCTCCTAATTTAACTACCACACCAAAACAGATAAAAACAAAGGATAGGCACCCATGCTCACCTCCGCAGCTTCGGCTTGCTGGTCGCCTCCGGGGCCCAGTCTCAGCCGCTACGGCAAATAAGTTAATATGAAAATTATGTCAAATGAACGTTATATAAAAAGAGCATTATACTAATTGAAAATTATGTGATATGGACGTTATACTAAATGTTATTAGAGCCAATGAAGGTTATATGAAATATAACATTAGATCACATGAAATAAGGTTATGTGTTTTTATATTAATGAAAATTATATCATGTGAACGTTATTTCAAGTGATATTATACTGTCTGTTATTATATCAAACATTAAACACCCTTATTAAACATACTGTCATATTTTAAATTTTAGTTACTGTCAATGACAAATGCATGCTCATGCGTTAATATGTCAAGAGGGTATAATTGATTGAATGTCTCTATTCTCCAACAACATGCACTAATTATACGGTCCACTTATATCTCTCTAAGAGCCACTTTCCAGCAGGAGTAACGTACACTAAAATGTATATGTGACCAATGGGAAAGTATATTCTTTCACATAAAAAATGCAACCGAATTGAGAGCCACCTCCTTTTTTGAAGTCGGTTAAACAAAAACAGCAAAACATTCTGCTATTCGGGGCAAAGACAATTCCAACAAACCGAAGATCTTCAAAATCAGTCCAGCCGTGCTTGAGTTATAAATGGTGTAAGCAACACGCCTGCGAAACAAAATTTACAAAAAAAATACAACCGACTTACAAATTAAAAAGGATGTACAATGGTTTTCATACCATTATTAGGGTTCAGTACGTTCGTATTTAATGCGGACCTTTGTAGGATAATTCATGTGTCTGAATGTCTGTCCACCTGTCATAGCCAATTTGCTCCGTATATACACGACCGATTCAGTCCAAATTTGGTGCACATATATGTTTATATATATGTATGTGAAAATTCATTAATTTCGGAAGTCCGTGTTAAAAAACGAAGAAACAACCAAACACACCGACTTCCGAAATTAAAGTTTTAGAATATCAATTGTAAAATCCACACATAAAACTCAGATTAAAAAAACTGCATGAAGTTGTTATTCGTTTAAGTGATAATATGTAAGTATTGTATTGGAAATAAAGATTTGAATTATATTGTTCAGATGCCACAACTGGAGGCGTTGGAAGCTCGCGCGCTGGCGCTGCACCAGCGTCAAATTGTGTTGCGCTCGTCTAGTGATATGAGACAGGGCCGATTCAGTCCAAATTTGACTCTTCTCTTAATAAAGGGAAAGTAAATAAGTCCTCTCCAAGCCTAACCAGTGGCATTTTAAGACGAGTCCATTGTAGCAAAGATACTCAAGTTTTATTATTAGCTGTTGACTTTAAGATGAAGTATTAAATGTTAAAGATGGGACCTAATTACTGACACCTATCATCGAGCAAATGGGTATTTGACTACTATCAAATATCTGCAAAATGAATCCTAATTGGATATGTTACTGAAATAATACGAGTTGTGAAAAGGAATTACAATTGGTACAAAAAAACACGCTTTTCAAGTTATTGAAACGGAAATGGAACGGAACGGTTAGTCACGGGAAACGTCGTTTGTATTGGATGACATACATACACTATGGCGTGACTTGCGTGTGACGTCACACGCAAATAGCGCTATCTCTGTTTATCATAGATTTTAAAACGCCCTTCAACTGTTACAAATATAGCACGTTAGTATTGTGTTATTTAAACAATAGATTCGAATTCCTAAAGGATTAGAAAGGAGTTACATTATGACAGTCTTAACTTCGTTTAGTATCGGTCTTAGAATTGTGTTATTGTTACAAATCCCTTTGAAGCCTCAAGGGGATGGTTTAAGTGATTATTTCTTAGAAAGATTTTTAAAAAGAATGGACCTAAGTCTTTTCTCATGTATATTACTTGCAAGTATCTTTTGCTTCTGATTTGAATAAAGCATTAAGAAGACAAGCAAAACAAGAAGCCAACAACGGTTATTTTCCAAATAACGGGCCAAGTGTCTCGATACCTTTCAAGTTCGTGGACTCAGGAGCGCATAACTTCGGATCATCATTAATATTTCCAGCTAACTTTTGTTCGCGATATCAGTACCTATAGGATATTTGCGTCACAACACAATAGACGATAATATTTAATTTACGTCAGTTTCAAGTTATAACAGGTCATTGATGAAATTGGATCAAAACTAGGCAAAACTTATTTTATAATGCCATCGACTTTGTCTATCTATGTCGTTCAATTCTCGGACTCGCGTGCAAAGGGTTCCGAAAGAATTTCATTTTTGCTACATGTTATTATAACACTACAGACTTCTACTTCCTGTGATCTGCAGGTAGGTAAAGAACTATTACCTCCATTTTTTTACTAAAATGTTGTCTCAGTAGTTTCAGAGATAAGGCAATGGTCAGTTATCATCTGATTTCTTGAATAATTTCAAAACTATTAATTTTAAAATTATGTAAAATATTTTTTTTTGAAACCCTCACAACAAGCTTTCATTTGATATCATGTCACACGGTAGTTATTTTTTAAAACCCTTATTGCAACTTAACGGTGTGAGTGTAGACAAAACTCATTAAGATTTTATAAATAAACTGTAGAGCTTTTACAAGGCAAGGAGTTTTGAAACGGCAGTGTTGTCTTTTTAACAATTACTATTGTATTAAGTGTGTGAGCTACGCTCAACAAACTTCTACGAACAAGTCAGCTAGACTCACCTCTTTCCTGCGTTTAGTAATGCATCTCCTGCGGAGTCAGCTCATCATCCGAGGAGTCTCCATCGCGCTTAAGGCGGCGCGCACGCCGGCGCCCCCCGCTCTGCGGCGCGCTGCGTCTTCTCTTCGCTATCGACTTGCTTTGAGACTCGACCTGGGGTAACGATGTACACCAAACATGACTTTTTCATTCTGTTCCCGTCAAAAAGAAAAATTGTGCGACGCAAAACCTAGAACACAAGAACTTTAATTTTGGAAGTCGGTGTGTTTGGTTGTTTCTTCGTTTTTTAACACGGACTTCCGAAATTAAAGAATTTTCACATACATATATATAAACATATATGTGCACCAAATTTGGACTGAATCGGTCGTGTAGATACGGAGCAAATTGGCTATGACAGGTGGACAGACATTCAGACACATGAATTATCCTACAAAGGTCCGCATTAAATACGAACGTACTGAACCCTAATAATGGTATGAAAACCATTGTACATCCTTTTTAATTTGTAAGTCGGTTGTATTTTTTTTGTAAATTTTGTTTCGCAGTCGTGTTGCTTACACCATTTATAACTCAAGCACGGCTGGACTGATTTTGAAGATCTTCGGTTTGTTGGAATTGTCTTTATCCCGAATAGCAGAATGTTTTGGAACATTGAAAAACATAAGCAAAAAAACGTGTAGGTAAGTACAATAATCATTTTCGAATACAACGCCATTTCTGATACATGACAAAAACAAAACACGGCAAAAATTTATTCTGAGGCGATACGAAGTTCGCCGGGACCACTAGTGATGAATATTTCAGAAAAGAACAGCGAATATTTAAGAAAAGAACATATTGTATTGTATGTTGTTTGTTTTTCCTCCGCTGTTCTTTTCACCAATCATCACCAATCAGTTCACCAGTTGCTCTAATACGCCTTCAATCAGCTGGAAAAGAGATACTTTACATACATTTTTCGATTGCTCCTAAATTATTGTGCTGTAAATAGTTGTAACACAGTCTATTGGCAATGTATCCAACATTATTACGTATTCTTTTACCGATACCAATGTAAATAAACGAAACAACAGGTGCTTGATTAGCAAATTACAAGTGCCTACCCTGCGTTTCTGTGTTTAACCACAGTAGATAAATATACAGTAAAACATCTTCATACAAACGTGCCGCTCTCGGTTTGAATGTGTGCGTGCGCGCCGCGCGCCATGTCGGCACGCGATTTCACGCACACGCTAGCATAATATATGGGTTAATAAGGTGGCGGCAGTGCGGGCTGTGCAGCGCGACTGTGAGCACGCGCGTACGCTACATGACCGCTTGCGTTCGTCAACTCTTGCCGGCGCGGGCGGCGGACACTTGTCGTAAATTACGAGTATCATGACTTCAAAAAGAGGAAAAAAATATTGTAGTGTTTTCGGGTGCCTCAATAATGATTTCGCAAACCCGGACTTATCATTCTTCATACTTCCTACTCAACCAGAAATGTAAGTACCTACTTATACTTAAATATTATTAGAAAATATGGTATTGTATTGTTTATTTCACAGTTTATTTGCTTTATTAAGAGCGTAGCCGAGTCGCATTTTTCTGAATACTATGTTTAGAGCTAAAGTTTATTTTAAGAAGTCTAGTTTTACTATAAAATAGAGGATTGAGTACGAAACATCGTTTTGGTAAACATATTTTTCGCGTAGGTATAGTTGTAATAAGGACAATTTCACAATAATTAATAAATAATAATAAAGCGTTCCGGACGTGCAGAAACAGGAGAAAAATTTTCTCGGTATCAAATTTGTAACTTAGTATAATAAATGTTATGTGAATAAAAGCTTTTTATTTTTACTAAATTTATAAATTGGTAAAATATTCAATCATAATATGCTTTTTATTTTATAAATTTAGATCAAGTGCTGCTTGTTCGAAAATATTAACTAAAAGTAAAAGTGACAACCCTGGGTATCAACGCAAGAGTAGGCTAATAACTCGGCGGGCGGCCTTAGATAACCTACTGTATATTTATCTACTGTGGTTTAACCGACTTCAAAAAAGAAGGTGGCTCTCAATTCGGTTGCATTTTTTATGTGAAAGAATATACTTTCCCATTGGTCACATATACATTTTAGTGAACGTTACTCCTGCTGGAAAGTGGCTCTTAGAGGGATATAAGGGGAACGTATAATTAGTGCATGTTGTTGGAGAAAAGAGACATTCAATCAATTATACCCTCTTGACATATTAACGCATGAGCATGCATTTGTCATTGACAGTAACTAAAATTTAAAATATGACAGTATGTTTAATAAGGGTGTTTAATGTTTGATATAAAAACAGACAGTATAATATCACTTGAAATAACGTTCACATGATATACTTTTCATTAATATAAAAACACATAACCTTATTTCATGTGATCTAATGTTATATTTCATTGAATATAACCTTCATTGGCTCTAATAACATTTAGTATAACGTCCATATCACATAATTTTCAATTAGTATAATGCTCTTTTTATATAACGTTCATTTGACATAATTTTCATATTAACTTATTTGCCGTAGCGGCTGAGACTGGGCCCCGGAGGCGACCAGCAAGCCGAAGCTGCGGAGGTGAGCATGGGTGCCTATCCTTTGTTTTTATCTGTTTTGGTGTGATAGTTAAATTAGGAGCTCGTGGCTAAAGAATATCAGCCGTACGGGTCGATCGCGGTTAAGCAACGCTTGCCAAGGTTGGTCTGAGGATGGGTGACCATCTTAATATAGCTAGTTTCCTCCGTGCCTCAGAAAGCACGTTAAGCCGTTGGTCCCGGCTGCCATTTGTAGATCTTTGGCAGTCATTACGGATTGTCAGAATCCAGTAAATCTGACTCCAGTCTAGCCAAGAACCACCGTGTTACCCAGTTAATGGGTTGTGGAGGTCTGGTAGGCAGCCGCTCCACGTAAAATACTGGTATTCAGCTGAATCCGGTCTGACTGGAAGCTGACCCCAACGTAGTTGGGATAAGATAAGGCTATAGTAGGCGCCAGATAATCGTGGAATAACGGTCATTGACCCACCTACAATTATTGACATTTTTAATTTGAAAAACGGAATTAATGACACAAAGCTGTCCCGAATCATCATCTCTCGTGATCCTTAACATTGTCTAATAATGAAAAACGATTCATATTTAATTGTTCAGGTACCTATGAACAGTTATTAGGGAAAGGTCAATATACTTTATTCCACATTTATCTGGCGCCTACTATAGGCAGATGATGGTGCGATAGTTAAATTGGAAACTTGGCCTCTCATTGGTCTTTGTTTTCTCTGAATATACCAATGAGAGCCTAGTTTGTTGAAATCGGATAAATTGTAGACTCCTGCTCTGATTGGTCGTCATTTTATGTCAGTCCACAATTTGTCAGAACGACTTCGCGCGATTATAGACCATCAACATTTTGATGCGTAAAAAAGTATTCCAAATGTTCAGTAGACAATTCATCGAAAGTTACAAGATATTTTACTTTCTAACGGAGTTTGTCATTTCCCGGTGACATATATAAATCTCTTCCTTTACTGGTGACTGATGAATATGTACATTAAAATGATGTAGTTAATTTCTGACCATTTCAATTTGTTTAAAAAAGCTATTTTTATTAATCATCAATGCCTGATGTGTTTTTTATTCAGTATTAAGGGTCAGGTACAACTGAATTAAAAAAACAGTTCCCATATTATTTTTTTTTGCTTCAGTAATTTTTTTCTCCTTTTCTACATTAATACCAAAAAAACACTTTTTAAGGCAGACACAATTATGAATTGTACCATTATCAAATTACTTGAAACCGACATTATTTTAAAATTAATGGTCACTAATGTATTCATACAGTTTTTTTAAACCCAAGATGTTTAAACTTTGTTTAAAAAAAAACACGCTTTTGTTATAGAAAAATCCAACTAATAAACGGAAAATAAAATTTAATAAATTTGATTAAGAATAGTGTAAAAAAGAAATGAATGTACATTATTGTTAAAAAGCGTTAGAATTCCTGCATTGTCATCGATCCTTGACAGGTGTGCAAAATTTGAACTAAAACTGATCGTTCAAAGTAGGGCAAAATCGAGCTCAAAAGGGTCGGTTACAGACAGACATACAAACATACAGGTGAAGCTTTTAAAAGCGTGTTAAAAATAAATTATGGTAATTTTCCAAAATAAATGAACTTGCATATTAAAAAAAGAGTACAATAACAATTCTTCCTATTTACTTTCTATCTATCAGAATTTAAAAACAACATAAAACCGATGAATTTCATTCATTTCTAGTCGTAGTGTTCAATAAAGAAAAACAATTGTTTCTTTTTTGTTTTATTCTTATCTTAGGTACTACTTTTGATAGATTCTTTATCGTATTTTTTCTGAATGGCCAGATGTTCTACTATAAGCCATTTTAAGGTTATCCATTAATTACTGGACGCCGTAAGACCCTAAAGTCAAGACGGAAACTTCTGGAAGTTATGACTCTGTTCAATGTTTGCGGCAATTATTTTGATTGTCCGGACTTGTTTAGGAGTCTGTGTTACCTGGTTCCTCGAACAGTTCATGTACAGACGCCAGCACATCAAGCTACAACAATCTGTCAAATTTCTTTAATATATTTTCAACGTTATCGCAACCATTATTAACCATTAGGTTCAAGGTTGATTGGAAAAATTTGACAGTTTCGGGTAGCTTGATGTACCTGCCTGTACGTGAGGTACGCACTCGACGTCTATTTGCTACTTGCCTCTGTAAATCCAACGCTAGCTCGCGTTCACCACTTCATCGTTTGGTTAAGGCATATAACAATGGGGTTAATTCAATCGTAATTTTTTTCTTATTAAAAATGCATTCAACAGGCAAATCCAAGCAACTCTTAAGGACCAGCATGTTACGTGGGTAATGTTTAATGTACGCACACAAATTTGCTTTTTCTTTTGTTATTTTACTTGTAAACGCCGTAAGATTGTAAAATATCGCGTGAAATTGTGTTCTATTTTTTCGAAGAAAGACACGAATATGTTGGTAACTATTGAATTTGGGAGGGATTTATTGTAAACAAAACCATTTTTTCGTAATATATCGAGAAAATATAATCTTATCAAGATTTATTGCTGTCTTACATATATATTTAAAAATCCAGATAATGGTTCTAGGCCAATGACCGTAGTAGGTATAGGTATTGTATCTGTGTCACAAGCTAGTTTTTAAATACAAACTATTAATTGTTTCCTGTGGAGAACGTGGTTGGTAGCATAATTGTTTTAAAATGTAATATTTGAGATATTACGACTATTTCTTATTGTGCTATTTTTGTTTTTCCAGAATAAATAAATTTAAAAAAAATATTTTGTTGCCTCCTTGTTTATTCTTTACAGTAAACAGCAAATGACATGTTTTTTTTGCGACAATTATCGCCATATAAGAGACGTTTTACGCAAAACCATAATGACCTACTTAAATCTTCCTCATGAATCACTCCGTCTATTGGTGAAAGCCGCATGAAATTCCGTTCGGCGGCTTTTGAGTTTATCGCATACAGATGGACAAACGTGGCTGCGGGATTTTGTTTTATAATATGTAGCGACTAAAATCGGAAACATGATGTTCAAAAGATACTTGGAAGTAATATTACAGCCATTTCTTATCACAAGTCCCTTTTAAGAAATAATTACTTCCAAACATTCCCTTGAAGCTTCAAAGGGAATTGTTACAATATTCTAAGAACCGACTCTAAACGACGTTAAAACTATCATAAAGTAACACCTTTCTAATCCTTTAAGGATTCGAATCTATTGTATAAAGAACACAATACTAACGTGATAGAATTAGAACAATGTTATTTACTCATTGCAGATGACATTTAACAACCTTCTAATATTCTTTCTCTCCCTTGAACATTTTATCAAAAGCAGGCATACATTGGTTACTGATGATGCCAATATCATCTGATCTTCTGATCATAACTTACTTCGTTTTAGCAAAATGATTAGGGACGTTAGTCGTGATGTCTGTAATCTGACTAGCCTATATTGTAGAAATGTTAGAAGGTACACACTTTTAACGGTCAACATGACCTTATCACATAGACATTATAAGTGGCAGAGTTCTATGATTATTACCCCACTATAATAATAAGTGACTGGCCTATTGGTCGAGTGGTTAGTGACCCTGACTGCTAAACCAGAGGTCGTCGGTTCGATTCCCACCCAGGACAAATCTTTGTGTGATGAGCATGATCATTTGTTCTGTGTCTGGGTGTAATTTGTCTATAATATGTATGTATTTAGAAATATATAAGTATATTTATCAGTATATAATCTCAGAACCAAATAAAAGAACACATTCTAGCTGATAATGAGTTGGTCATGTGTCAGCGTACTTGCCAGACAGTATCAAACCTTGATGCTGTCCAGCCTGAGGCAACGGAGGTACCGTCCCAGGCAGAGAATTTGTCTCAAAAATGTGTCACTAAACAAGATAATATTGATTTTGGACAGGATTTATCCCAAGTTGAGCAGCCTGAGATTTGTGGTTCTTCATCTGTGAAAAGTGGTCATTCAGTTATGTTCTCAGATAGTATAGGAAGAGGTTTAGGTAAATTAGTTGGTAACAACCTAAGTTATTCTACACAAAATTAGTGTATGCCAGGTTCAACTAACAAGCATATTATGGCATTATTAACAATAATAATTATAATTCTAATACCAAAATTACTGTATTTATAGGTAATAGTTTAAAAGTAAAAAAAGCAGATATTACAGACAATATAACTGAGATGCTAAAGTTAAATTGTAATAAAATAATATTGTGTGCTTTTCCATATTTTGAACAATTGTCAATTAGACAAAATAATTATATTCATAGGTTAAATAATCACATGCACTTCCTAGTAAGTCATTATAGTGACAGGTTTATGTTTATTGACACAAGTATTTTTGTGGAACATTTAAAATCGACCAGGGATACTATGTACATGTGCCAATTAGTTTTAGACACACAATAACTAGGCTATTAGCTTATTATATTAACTCAGAAATAAGTAGTATGTCGAAGTCTTGTGTAATTAAATCCACAACGTTTAGTAATATTACTAAGAATCAGGTGGTGAGCCAAAATAACTGTAGCACTATAGCTATAAATTCTTTTAAATAATTATAATAATTTAAAAATAATAATTTAAAAAATAATAATAATTTAATTCTTTGTTTGACTGGCCAGTTGGTCGAGTGGTTAGTGACCCTGACTACTAAACCGGAGGTCGTGGGTTCGATTCCCACCCAGGACAAATCTTTGTGTGATGAGCATGATCATTTGTTCTGTGTCTGGGTGTAATTTGTCTATAATATGTATGTATTTAGAAATATATAAGTATATTTATCAGTTGTCTGGTTGTCATAGCACAGGCTCTGCCTAGTTTGGGATCGGAAGACCGTGTGTGAGTTGTCCCAAGATATTATTAGATATTATTTATTATTAAAAATTGTACGAAGGAGGTTCCATGTACCACTATGGAAAAATTATTTGTTAATGTGGAGGCCACATGTAGTTCCATCTCACTGCCAAGTGATGATGTTGAAGTCTTAGGGCAAACTCCTGATATTAATATAAACTAGTTTATAAGACAACAGAAGTTACCAATAACAGATTAGTTATACCTACCACTCAATTCGATAAATGTCAGAAAGGGGGTCAGCAGCATACCTTGAAATTATTTCATAAAAATATTCAGGGTATCTCTTCCAAAATATTAAAAATTGAAATGTTTTTAGAGACAACAATGTTTAACATTGTTTGTTTTATTTTATTTTATTTTATTTATTAAGGGATAATAAACAACTACAACATATATACCTAACACATAATTTTAACAAACTTACAGTAGTAATGTTGCAGTCCACTGCATTATCCGCAGATAAAACATGTTTAAAGTTCAGTGTTTGGCACTAAACGATCATTACCAAAATTATCAAACATTTTGAAATAAATAAAATAAGTACTATAAAGCTAACTATAGTTACAAAACCAAATCAGATCAGAGACATTAATTGTGCAATAAATAAATAATAATAGTAGAATTACAATTTTGATAAAAGTAGACAACTTCAATGCAATAAATCAATATTAATAAGATTAGAATTATGATATTTTTTTGATAATAATGATAATTTTCATGCAAATAAATCAATATCAATGAAATTTGCATAATATGGATTCCAACATTCTATGAATAGGGCAGCGTAAACCAGAGTTCGTACGGCAAGAGTTTAGTGCGAACAGAGTTCGTGCACGAACCTGACGCACCTGAACCGTACGGGGGACAGAATAACACAGCTTACTCGTTAGATCAATGGCATCAAAATGATTGTGAACAATATCACGAAGTACATTGGCCTCCAGGTACTTGCGCCGGTTCTCCAAGCTGATAAGCTTGTACGTATCAAGAAGTTGGGAGTAAGACAGATAAGTCTTAGTCCCAAAACATCTGTAGCACATAGCACGGAGGTACTTGCGCTGGACCCTTTCGATTCCAACTTCGTACTTTTGGTAGAAGGGGTTCCAAAGAGGGACCGCATATTCCAACTGACAGCGAATGAGCGTCTTGTACAGATAGAGATAGGTTGAGGCACGCTCAAATTCTGTTGAAGATCTCATCACAAATCCGTACATTTTAAAAGCTCTATTGACTATGGCTTCGATATGCTGGTTCAAGGACAGTTTGCCGTCAAAGAGAACACCTAGATCCTTCGCTATAGAAACATTATTTAAGGGGATACAGTTAAGGTTGTACTTGAAATTTAATATGGAATTATTCTTAGTAAAGTGTATATAGTTACACTTGGGGATACTAAGATGGCATTGGTTGAAAGATTACCAGATGCTAATTACTCTAATTAGTTATGAAAATTATAGAGTGGGCAGTTGTTTTAACCGCAAATTTATGTTGAAAAATCGGAACAATGTTCAAACTATACTTGCAAGTAATATTAGAGCCATTTCTTATCACAAGTCCCTTTTAAGAAATAATTACTTCCAAACATTCCCTTGAAGCTTCAAAGGGATTTGTTACAATAACGACATTTTAAGAGCTGACTCTAAACGACGTTAAAACTATCATAAAGTAACACCTTTCTAATCCTTTAGGGATTCGAATCTTTTGTATAAAGAACACAATACTAACGTGATAGAATGAGAACAATGTAATTTACTAATTGCAGATAACATTTAACAACCCTTCGTTCCAATTTTTAAGAGGATTAGGATTAGAAAGCGTCGAAATGGTCATTATCTATCTCTACCCTGATTACCTGAGCCGACTTGCACCCTTGAACATACTTTACGAGTTTGAATAACTTTTAGTTATGATCAGTGTAACTTTGGTCTTCCAGTGAGCAAGACGTCTTTACTTACTATAGTCGCGAATTATCATTCCATAACTACTGTCAGTAAAGTGTGTTCGTCAGAAGTGCAAAACAGTGTTTTGATAACGATAATCAACTAAAATAATTCGCCAATAACATTTTCTATCGTGTATACAGTGAATCAAGTGCCTAACTAAAAAAACACAATGAGTGATGTAGCTTTCAACTACATAAGCCTGGCGCGGCAGCTCGCCTCAAACAACCGCTACAAACAAGCGTTAGACATGTACGCGTGTGCCTTCAACCAGCAACCGCGCATCAAGGACAGATTCGAGCTGGAATTCCGAGCAGTCCTAGCTCGAATGAACGAGGAACTAGCCGCGATAGACAACAAGACAGACATATTCGGCAACTTCGAAAAAGCCATCAAAATGTTCCCAGGTAACGTTCAATTACTCAACGATATTGGCCGGTACTTGTACCGTTATGGTTACATTTCCGAAGCTCTCTGCCATTTTGAAAAGGCTTTGAAAATTGATAATAGCTTCGTCACCATTGAGAAGAATTTGAACAACGCCAAGCGTTTCTTATTTCCGAGATCGCAATTCAGGTATTTGAATGACAGGATTCGGAATGAGGCGTATAGAAAAGCTATTAGGAGTTGTGTGACTCCTGCTGTGGATACTGTCTTTGATATTGATACGGGAACAGGACTATTGGCTCTATATGCGAGTGAGTGCTACCCTGTAGTCATTACAGCCTGTGAAGCATCCACGACGATGGCTAGACTAGCCGAATGCGTGATGAAAGACCACCACGCGCAAGTCGTCATCATCATCAACAAACCTTCTGTCATTCTTAACAAACACAAAATCTATGGGACCCGATCTGTATTACTAACCGACGCTCTTGACTCCGGGATATTTGGCGAGTATATTCTAGGGTCTATTTGTCACGCTTGGGAGAATTTACTTCAAGAAAATAGCAAGATTATACCTGGCAAAGCTGAATTCTTCGTCACCGGTGTTCATTCCGAACAACTTAACAAGAAATATAGGTTATGTCACGCTACCAAAACAATTTTGAACGTAGCATACATGAACGTTCATACAACGACTGACTTCGGTGAAACTTATTACAGTGAAGACGTTAATTTGTACGACGACTTAAAATACATGTCGGAACCTCAATCGTTGTTGACAATAGACTTTAATAACTACAGAGATGTGTACGAAATGCTGCATAGACGGAAGCCCTATATCGCGAACCTAACTGCGACAGACGACGGTGAAATTAACATGGTGATTGGTTGGTTCAATTTGCACCTGACCGACGAAATAATGATCACCACTGATCCCAGAAATGAAGCGAAAGCGAACGCGTGGCAACAGGCAACTTTCTTTGACGTCCTACCAAAGAAGCTCCGCAAAAATGAGACCGCGAACGTTCCTTTTGTAATGTACGGTGGTAGACTAGCAACACTTCAAGAGACGAATACTACGATATCAAGGATTTCACCAGAGGCATTGGCTTTCCTTAACGACGTCGAATATATGGATATGATACGAAAAAGTATCGCAACTGTGTGTGTCCATCTAGGACAATCGGTGAACATATCTTATGTGGACATGGTCGATTTTAGTCCATTTCCTATGTTCGGTGTTTTGATGATGAAACGAGGAGCTAACTCACTGATTTGTCACGTCAGAACTATTGACGATAAAGTGTTTCTACTGGCTGTATTACGAGCAAATGGAATACCGGAAGAAAAAGTAACAATTCTAGTATCCGACTATTGGTCCCACAAAGTGTTTAGAGGGAAAAAATTCCATGTTATATTCAGTAACATCATAGATTGTAACGGCGACATAGATATCAGAAGAAAAAGGACCATTGGACATTTGAAGCAGGTGCATCTAATTTCTGGGGGCTTATGTCTACCGGTATCTGTGACTATTATGGGACAGCTGATTTATAGTAAATGGTTGGAAATAAACAACCGCGTTTTGGACGAAAGCGTTGACAATAGGTTGACTAAACTCGTGAATCGGTACCAGGTATCCCAAGCAATGTACTTTGACATAGCTCGCACGGAATACAAAGCATTATCTGAAGAGATTACAATCTCAAGCTGTTGTAGTGACATGCAATCTGAGGTCATAAATGTCACTGTGACCGAAGATGGGGAATGCAACGCGGTCCTATGCTGGTATAAGATCCAGCTAATGGATAAATGGAACGAGATCTACACGAATAGGAGCAACAGTTTCGTGGAGAGCATGGCGTATATGGTCACTCCTAATGCGAAAGTGTTTCGTGGCGATCAGGCCAATTTGGTGAAGTGTGTGGATCTGGAAGGACCGTTTAAGTTGGTGCTTGATATGGAACCTTATTAATAGTGTTGTAAATTTAACTTGAACCTTTTGAACGCCATTGTCACGTTAACATGACAACAACAAGCGCGTACCCTGTACGCCAAACGTGTACTATTTGAATTATTTGTAATTAAAATAAAGTATTTGTATTTCAATTACTTCTTAAAAATATAATTTGTAATTATATAATTATAATGAGAGCGTTGAGGACGAACTTTTTTATTATATATTTTAGTTTGTTGTAATTTAGTTTAGTTTATTTAATTATATATGTGTAAGGAAAGAAAAGTGAATAAAGTATTTGTTATTGGTATTTGAAGTACATGAAGCTGAAGTATTTTGTAGTTAGTATTTCAAATACTTATGACTTCAAAATACATTCAGCAATTTTATTAAGGGTGCGTTCTGCAGAAAACAGCGCTCGATAGCCATCGTAAGCAAAAAGGCTAGCCTAAACTAACATCTGACAGTATTTTGTAATTAGTATTTTGCATTTTAAATAAAATAGTTAAAACACTGTATTTTGTATTTTAGATACACGACTTAAAAGTATTTCGTATTTTAAACACAATGCGAATTAGTATTTTGTAATTTGTATTTTAAATAAAGCAAAGCATGTATTTTTCCCAACTCTGACTATGTGTGACAAAAAGTACGGCCAATTTGTGCCTTGGCGTTTATTCTCTGGCGTTCAAAAGTTAAATTAATGATTATGTCAATTTTAGATTTGTTATAGTAAATACTGTATAAGTAGATATAAGCTGTGTGATAATTATTTTAAAATACTTGAATACATTTTTGAATGAAATTTTGTGTTTGTTTTCATTCATCTTAGAATCCATAAAATATATTGTCTCAAAAAACTTTTCAAAAATATTCGTTCCCTTGAACATTTTATCAAAAGCAGGCATCCATTGGTTACTGATGATGCCATTATCATCTGATCTTCTGATCATAACTTACTTCGTTTTAGGATAATGATTTGGGACGTTAGTCGTGATGTCTGTAATCTGACTAGCCTATATTATAGAAATAGTAGAAGGTACACACTTTTAACGGTCAACATGACCTTATCACATAGACATTATAAGTGGCAGAGTACTATGATTATTACCCCATTATAATAATATCTAATAATTAATTTTAAAAAAAAGGTATACAATTACAAGTGACACTTAATTACAAGTGAAACAAAAACGACGAGGTACAAAAACATGATCAATTACCCCCATGCTAGGAAAACCTGTGGTACGGGATTCATCCATCCGTCCTTTGGCACGGCATTGGGCCTTGCTTGTAATACACATTTTTCACAATAAACTTAATACGCATTGTGTAGGGGTGGTTTAAAACAACCCTGTTCCACAGTTGTGCACACACGGACTGCCTAATCTATACATATAATAAATTAGAGGGAACCGTTGTGTCTGTACATTCAATAAATTTACCAAAAATGGATTAAGGGCGATAGAAAAGGAACATACAACACAAAAAAAGATTTTTTGGATTTTTTGTCGTTCTGGCCGTCTGTCCGTCTGGTAACTAACTCTAATATACGAAGATACTGCACAGATTTACTTGGGGTTTTCACAGTTGTATGCGGGTTAGTTCTGAGCAACATTTAGTCTTTGTTTCATTTGCCAGGAAAAAAGTTATGGCCATTTTAAAATGTTAAAATTTCGTATCAATGTTTTTCGACACGTTTTGATCATATTATAAGATCGACTATTTTCGGTTAAACGTCAACAGATTTCATGGACCCGGCGATACAGTGACTGCCTTTCAATTCACACGATGTTGTACCAAGATGCTGTTGAAGAACGCGACTAAATGCGGGCAATCACGGTTGGTTTCAATAACTGTGGCAACTTATATGAAGAGGCTTTACGTAAAGTTCATGCAAACAGTTGTATTATCAAATTGCATAATGAAAAACAAAGTACTCAGTTTAAGGAAACTAACCACTTATTTAATGAATTACTTAGTTCTAATAATAATTGTAACCCTCATTCCATAGTCACGATTGACCTAACTGAAGATCCCTTATTAAAACAGAACTGTTGTTATAAAGCTAGTCATAATAAATTAAAAAAATATGCAAAGCTAAATAGAATTATAAAAAAAATGTTATTGATACAAAAAGCAACAAAAACACTTTTCCAAGAATATTCAACTCCGGAAAAAACGTGTTGACCTGGTGAGTAAATTAAATAATTATCAAATTAAACTAGAAGACAGCATAAAAATATATGAAATTGATACACAGCACTTACAGTCTGAAATAAAGGTAGTTGATGCTTCACTGAATAAACTTAATAGTAAATATGTACAATCTCAGAACCAAATAAAAGAACACATTCTAGCTGCTAATGAGTTGGTCATGTGTCAGCGTACTTGCCAGACAGTATCAAACCTTGATGCTGTCCAGCCTGAAGCAACGGAGGTACTGTCCCAGGCAGAGAATTTGTCTAAAAAATGTGTCACTAAACAAGATAATATTGATTTTGGACAGGATTTATCTCAAGTTGCGCAGTCTGAGATTTGTGGTTCTTCATCTGTGAAAAGTGGTCATTCAGTTATGTTCTCAGACAGTATAGGAAGAGGTTTAGGCAAATTAGTTGGTAACAACCTAAGTTATTCTACACAAAATAAGTGTATGCCAGGTTCAACTTACAAGCATATTATGGCATTATTAACAAACAATAATAATTATAATTCTAATACCAAAATTACTGTATTTATAGGTAATAGTTTAAAAGTAAAAAAAGCAAATATTACATACAATATAACTGAGATGCTAAAGTTAAATTGTAATAAAATAATATTGTGTGCTTTTTCATATTTTGAACAATTGTCAATTAGACAAAATAATTATATTCATAGTTTAAATAAACACATGCAAAAAGGATGGGAAATCATCAAATAACTTCTTCCGCTCTGGGTGGAGCGGAAGGGCGTGTCAGACTCTTACTGACTAAAACCCATCCGTGTTCCTTCTAAAGCCCTTTGCGTTCCAGGGCCGCGGTGACTCTTTCGAACAAATTCCGCAACCCTGGCAGGCACATGCTCTACCTAGTAAGTCATTATAGTGACAAGTTTATGTTTATCGACACAAATATTTTTGTGGATCATTTAAAATCGACCAGGGATACTATGTACAGTAAACTTCACGTTTTTTATTGTATTTTTGTACTAAATAGTTGCATATTACGAATATGATTTATTAATCATATTTGTAATTTGCAATTATTTAGTAGTGACTAGTGATCTGTAATTCGTCTTTTCGATGATGTAAGGTGGAAATAATAAAGTCGTGCTGAATAATAATGAAAATGTTTATTCGTTATACTTATTTATAAATAAAATTAACCAACATGAGAATTGTGACGTCGAATTGTTACCTAGGCAAAAAAGTTCTCTTGTAACCGTTGATAAGATTGTTTGTTGGAAGTATACCCACTTAGACCATTCATAATACAACAATGAAAGGATATTTTAATAATACAAAATATATAATTGTTGATAGCCAGTTATTAAAGGTATTGCTATTCAACAGGTTTTATTGAAAACTGATATATGATTTACACTTTGTAAACATGTTATTTTTATGTGACGTCACATTGAATGTATTGAGGTTATAGCTTAATTGTTCATTTTCTTGACGAAAAGAAGATTGAAACTAAACCTCAATTTCAGTTCAAAGAACTTTAGTTCTTATTAAGACAATCGTCAATTACATGAGAAACATAAATCAAACTATTAATTTATGTTACAACAGTGCGGGTAGAAGAAACAAAAAACAAAATAGAATCATGATTATTGTCAACAAAATTCGTAGCGAGTTCACTGCATTCCTAAGATAAGGCGATGGCACAAGTTAAAATATATAGCTGTTTTAAACTAAAGTAAACACAACATTATTAATATAGTGTTGCGTTAACGATTAAATAATCACGGATATGTTAAAATTACCTACTAAATATTTAGTTACATGGTCTGATTATTATAAAATAAACAAAGAACAGAAGTTTTAATATTTTGTATAACCCCCATTATTTTCGATGCAGTCAAGTAGACGTTTGCGCATGGACCCAACAATATTACTGCATATTTCGCTTCCTCTTAAATTTTCCCACACCTCCATGCAATGGGTTTTTAAGTGATCCGTAGACCTCTCATCCCGCGAGTCCCACCTTTGCACCATCAAACCCCATAGATTTTCTATGGGGTTGAGGTCGGGTGATCGCGCTGGCCATGGAACAAGAATTACCTCCGGGTGATTGTGAAACCACTCACGCACAGTACTCGCCCGGTGAATAGGACAATTGTCCTGGACAAATGAAAATTGTGCTAACTCATCAGCTGGGTAAATGTTGCGCACAGTAGGTAGCATGACTGAGTCTAACACTTCCACATAAGTCGAACTGTTTGCGCGAGGAGGAATGAAAGCCAGTTCTCCTGGTCCTGCTGCACTCATCCATCCCCACATATTAATTGTAATTCGACCTGATTCGGTGTTAGGGATTACGTTTTTATCACAGCAGCGAGTGTTATTCTTGCGCCATAAATGAAGCCTGCCTTTTTGACTGGATTTAAATGTTTTTCCATCTGAAAATATGGTAGTATTCCAGTCAAAATCTAAATAATCTCGTGCGAAACGTAATCGTTCTTGTTTGTGTCTCTCTGTTAAGTAGGGCTTTTTAGCAGGTTTTCTGTGATGCACGCCTTCAGCGTGGAGCGCACGGCGAACAGTTTGCAACGAGGTGTCGTATAATTCCGCAAAGTGTCTCGTTGGTGTGAAACCATTTGTTTCATACTCGTCTACCATATTTCGTCGCTGCGCCTCGCTAATAAGCTTCGGTCTTCCACTTCTCTTTCGACTAGCAAGGCTACCCTCTTCCTCATATCTTTTTATCCAAAGACTTACACTATTTCTCTAAAACAAAAAAATAATAATATTAGGCAGCTATACTTAACAAAATACTAAAGTGACTTAATTTTTAAATAATATATTAATAAAACTAAAATAAAAAAAACTCGGCATTTATAAATCCAATAATAAACACTAATATTTCTCTTTTAAGCCTCATAAAGTTATGATGGATGGATTCAAAAAACAATAAAAAGAATTAAGCCATATGTTACCAAATAATCTCAGGTATACATTTTAATTAAAAGATTAATTTATAAAGTTACAATTCATAAATAGGTATTATACTCACATTCAGTCCGGTTTCTTCAGATATTTGTGTTTTATTAAGACCACTTTTATGCAGCGCAATAATAGTCGCCCTCATTTCAATACTAATATTTGCCTGCATTTTGAGAATATTACAATACTGTTAACCACACGTCACTAACCAACAACTTCAACCAACCGACAGTTCATTCCGATCAAGCTAAATATTCATAACACTCATGTCTACCTCGCAGAAATCTAAATTCTTAATTTAGTTTTTTGTGATCTACCTTTCTAACTTTACGAAATGTGTGAACAAGTTGAAGAATAATTTAATATATTGCTAATCCATTACTTCCAATCGGGTAAGAACTTACAAAAAGTCTAGTCATGCGTGGGATTTGAACTTACGGCACATTGATTTCAATTTCTCTCTGAGGGCGCTAAACTGTTGGGCCACCTTAACTCATTTTTAATCGACGAAATTATAAACGACAATCACTTGTTGAAGACAACTTGAAAATAGAAGGTCGCAAGTCAAACTAAACGTCAAGCTATTACTTTGTGAGATTGCTTATGCATTTTTGGAAGTCACTGTATGTGCCAATTAGTTTTAGACACACAATAGCTAGGCTATTAGCTATTGTATAGTCTTGTGTAATTAAATCCATAACGTTTAGTAATATTACTAAGAATCAGGTGGTGAGCCAAAATAACTGTAGCACTATAGCTATAAATTCTTTTAAAAATTGTACGAAGAAGGTTTTGTTTATTTTAAAATTGTTTATTTTTTAAATTTTTATTTATGTTAAATCATTTGTTAATGTGGAGGCCACATGTAGTTCCATCTCACTGCCAAGTGATGATGTTGAAGTCTTAGGGCAAACTCCTGATACTAATATAACCTAGTTTATAACAGAACAGAAGTTACCAATAACAGACTAGTTATACCTACCAACATTAAGGAATCTTCTTGCTCTCAATTCGATAAATGTCAAAAAGGGGGTCAGCAGCATACCTTGAAATTATTTCATAAAATATTCGGGGTATCTCTTCCAAAATATTAGAAATTGAAATGTTTTTAGAGAGAACAATGTTTGACATTGTATGTTTTAGTGAACATTTATTGAAAGATTACCAAAGTTATGAAAATTATAGTGTGGGCAGTTGTTTTTACCGCAAATCTATGTTGAAAAATCGGAAAAATGTTCAAAAGATACTTGCAAGTAATATTAGAGCCATTTCTTATCACAAGTCCCTTTTGAGAAATAATTACTTCCAAACATTCCCTTGAAGCTTCAAAGGGATTTGTTACAATAACGACATTTTAAGAACCGACTCTAAACGACGTTAAAACTATCATAAAGTAACACCTTTCTAATCCTTTAGGGATTCGAATCTTTTGTATAAAGAACACAATACTAACGTGATAGAATGAGAACAATGTAATTTACTAATTGCAGATAACATTTAACAACCCTTCGTTCCAATTTTTAAGAGGATTAGGATTAGAAAGCGTCGAAATGGTCATTATCTATCTCTACCCTGATTACCTGAGCCGACTTGCACCCTTGAACATACTTTACGAGTTTGAATAACTTTTAGTTATGATCAGTGTAACTTTGGTCTTCCAGCGAGCAAGACGTTTTTACTTACCATAGTCGCAAATTTTCATTCCGTAACTACTGTCAGTAAAGTGTGTCCGTCAGAAGTGCAAAACAGTGTTTTGATAACTATAATCAACTAAAATAATTCGCCAATAACATTTTCGATTGTATACAGTGAATCAAGTGCCTAACTAAAAATCCACAATGAGTGATGTAGCGTTCAACTACATAAGCCTGGCGCGGCAGCTCGCCTCAAACGACAGCTACAAACAAGCGTTAGACATGTACGCGTGTGCCTTCAACCTGCAACCGCGCATCATGGACAGATTCGAGCTAGAATTCCGAGCAGTCCTAGCTCGAATGATCGAGGAACTAGCCGCGATAGACAACAAGACAGACATATTCGGCAACTTCGAAAAAGCCATCAAAATGTTCCCAGGTAACGTTCAATTACTCAACGATATTGGCCGGTACTTGTACCGTTATGGTTTCATTTCCGAAGCTCTCTGCCATTTTGAAAAGGCTTTGAAAATTGATAATAGCTTCATCACCATTGAGAAGAATTTGAACAACGCCAAGTGTTTATTATTTCCGAGATCACAGTTCAGGTATTTAAACGACAGGATTCGGAATGAGGCGTATAGAAAAGCTATTAGGAGTTGTGTGACTCCTGCTGTGGATACTGTCTTTGATATTGATACGGGAACAGGACTATTGGCTCTATATGCGAGTGAGTGCCACCCTGTAGTCATTACAGCCTGTGAAGCATCCACGACGATGGCTAGACTAGCCGAATGCGTGATGAAAGACCACCACGCGCAAGTCGTCATCATCATCAACAAACCTTCTGTCATTCTTAACAAACACAAAATCTATGGGACCCGATCTGTATTACTAACCGACGCTATTGACTCCGGGATATTTGGCGAGTATATTCTAGAGTCTATTTGTCACGCTTGGGAGAATTTACTTCAAGAAAATAGCAAGATTATACCTGGCAAAGCTGAATTCTTCGTCACCGGTGTTCATTCCGAAGAACTTAACAAGAAATATAGGTTATGTCACGCTACCAAAACAATTTTGAACGTAGCATACATGAACGTTCATACAACGACTGACTTCGGTGAAACTTATTACAGTGAAGACGTTAATTTGTACGACGACTTAAAAT
The DNA here is from genome assembly GCA_002192655.3 of Mamestra configurata. NCBI lineage: Eukaryota > Metazoa > Arthropoda > Insecta > Lepidoptera > Noctuidae > Mamestra > Mamestra configurata. Next base: position 31,158 of record NDFZ01003692.1, read on the forward strand.
ACATGTCGGAACCTCAATCGTTATTGACAATAGACTTTAATAACTACCGAGATGTGTACGAAATGCTGCATAGACGGGAGCCCTATGTCGCGAACCTAACTGCGACACACGATGGCGAAATAAACATGGTGATTGGTTGGTTCAATTTGCACCTGACCGACGAAATAATGGTCACCACTGATCCCAGAAATGAAGAGAAAGCGAACGCGTGGCAACAGGCAACTTTCTTTGACGTCCTACCAAAGAAGCTCCGCAAAAATGAGACCGCGAACGTTCCTTTTGTAATGTACGGTGGTAGACTAGCAACACTTCAAGAGACGAATACTACGATATCAAGGATTTCACCAGAGGCATTGGCTTTCCTTAACGACGTCGAATATATGGATATGATACGAAAAAGTATCGCAACTGTGTGTGTCCATCTAGGACAATCAGTGAACATGTCTAATGTGGACATGGTCGATTTTAGTCCATTTCCTATGTTCGGTGTTTTGATGATGAAACGAGGAGCTAACTCACTGATTTGTCACGTCAGAACTATTGACGATAAAGTGTTTCTACTGGCTGTATTACGAGCAAATGGAATACCGGAAGAAAAAGTGACAATTCTAGTATCCGAATATTGGTCCCACAAAGTGTTTAGAGGGAAAAAATTCCATGTTATATTCAGTAACATCATAGATTGTAACGGCGACATAGATATCAGAAGAAAAAGGACCATTGGACATTTGAAGCAGGTGCATCTAATTTCTGGGGGCTTATGTCTACCGGTATCTGTGACTATTATGGGACAGCTGATTTATAGTAAATGGTTGGAAATAAACAACCGCGTTTTGGACGAAAGCGTTGACAATAGGTTGACTAAGCTCGTGAATCGGTTCCAGGTATCCCAAGCAATGTACTTTGACATGGCTCGCACGGAATACAAAGCATTATCGGAAGAGATTACAATCTCAAGCTGTTGTAGTGACATGCAATCTGAGGTCATAAATGTCACTGTGACCGAAGATGGGGAATGCAACGCGGTCCTATGCTGGTATAAGGTCCAGCTAATTGATGAATGGAACGAGATCTACACGAATAGGAGCAACAGTTTCGTGGAGAGCATGGCGTATATGGTCACTCCTAATGCGAAAGTGTTTCGTGGCGATCAGGCCAATTTGGTGAAGTGTGTGGATCTGGAAGGACCGTTTAAGTTGGTGCTTGATATGGAACCTTATTAATAGTGTTGTAAATTTTACTTGAACCTTTTGAACGCCATTGTCACGTTCACATGACAACAACAAGCGCGTACCCTGTACGCCAAACGTGTACTATTTGAATTACTTCTAATTAAAATTAAGTATGTGTATTTCAATTACTTCTTAAAAATTTAATTTGTAATCATATAATTATAATGAGAGCGTTGAGGACGAATTGAGTTATAGAATTTGATGATATATTTTAGTTTGTTGTAAGTTTAGTTTATTTAATTTAAAATATGTGTAAGGAAAGAAAAGTGAATAAAGTATTTGTAATTGGTATTTGAAGTACAAGACGCTGAGGTATTTTGTAGTTAGTATTTCAAATACTTATGACTTCAAAATACATTTAGCAATTTTATTAAGGGTGCGTTCTGCAGAAAACAGCGCTCGATAGCCACCGTAAGCGAAAAGGCTAGCCTAACCTAACACCTGACAGTATTTTGGAATTAGTATTTTGCATTTTAAGTAAAATAGTTAAAACACCGTATTTTGTATTTTAGATACACGAATTAAAAGTATTTTGTATTTCGTATTTTAAATACAATGCGAGGTAGTATTTTGTAATTTGTATTCTAAATAAAGCAAAGCATGTATTTTTCCCAGCTCGTGACTATGTGTGACAAAAAGCGGGCCAATTTGTGCCTTGGCGTTTATTCTCTGGCGTTCAAAAGTTAAATCAATGATAATGTAAAGTTTAGATTTGTCATAGTAAATACTGTATAAGTAGATATAGACTGTTTGATAATTATTTTAAATACCTGAATACATTTTTGATTGAAATTTTGTGTTTGTTTCCATTCATCTTAGAATCCATAAAATATATTGTCTCAAAAAACTTTTCAAAAATATTCTCTCCCTTGAACATTTTATCAAAAGCAGGCATCCATTGGTTACTGATGATGCCATTATCATCTGATCTTCTGATCATAATAGGTAATCTAAAAAATGGTTGATCTAATTTGTCTTTATTTCTAGTATTAAAATTATGTCTATCACTAATTTTACTAAAAAGATGTCGATTTTTCCGCACATACATAATATTTTTATAAATGCATTGGCAAGGGACTGTCATAATATTAATCTTTGTTGTAGAGATGAGACGTATTTACCATACCAGGTTTGTAAACCAGGGCTTTGCTTCGAAGTACGGCGCCCTGGTACGGGCAGTAAAAACTTGCAAGTGTGAAAGTATTTGATATGCTATCAGGCGCAGGCAGAGCTGCAAAATACTTCCATAGGAAATTGATTCTTGGTACTTTATAAATAAGGAACACAATCGTATTTGTAAAATAAAATACTTTGAACTTCCAAGTATTTTTTCGCGGATGGGATTATGCTCCTTATTTATAAAGTGATACGAATCAATTTCCTATGCAAGTATTTTGGCGGCGCCGACAAAACCGCGAGCCCCTCGCTGCCCACGGCCGCGTCTTTAGCGTACAACGTACGAGTTTACAATACTTCCATAGGAAATTTATTCTTGTTCCCTTATGAATAAGAAGCATAATCGTATCAGCGAAAAAATACTTGGAAGTTAAA